>JADRCH010007826.1:1068485-1208408 GCA_019843965.1 Rhynchomys soricoides
GCAGCAGCAGCAGCAGCAGCAGCAGCAGCAGCAGCAGCAGCAGCAGCAGCAGCAGCAGCAGCAGCAAGTGCAGCAGCAGCAACAACAGCAGCAATAGCAGCAGCAGCCTTCTAGTTCTAACAGCTTCATACCCTCTCAAGATTCCCCAGAATTCCAAACATCATTCATTTGTAAAAATGTCTGCAGTGGGCAAAATCATGCAGCTTCCAGAACACTAGGCAAATCATAGTCTGATGCTATAGACAATCTAAAGCAGCCTCATATTCCACACCTGGTATTAAAATAAAAACATATTCTTATAAAATTTCTGTGTGGAAATGAACCAAAAGTCTCACTACAGAGGGCTAGAGTAGATGACATATTATTGTATACTGGAAATACCTTAAAAGAGGAGGTGAATATTTGCTTTATTATTATTTTATTGTTTATATAGATATCAAAATATTTTTTTTTACTTTGTGTGTGGGTGTGTTGTATGTGTGTCTAGATGTGTGCATGTGTCTTTGTAATGGATCTTTGAATGAAAATGACTTTGTAGGGTAGTAAGATGGATGGGGTACTTGGTCTCCAATTAGTGAACTCTTTGGGAAAGATTAGGGATGGTTGACTTGTCATAAGAGGTGTGCCAATGTGAGGGTGAACACTGAAGTTTCAGAAGACTTGGGCCATTTCAGTTCTCTCTTTTTTTCCTTTTTGGAGAAGAAATTTTAAACTCTCAGCTGTTCCTGAATCCAAGGGTTTTTTTTTTTCTTTTTCTTTTCTCTTCCATCATAGACTCTAAAAACTTAAGCACTATTAATTCTTTTCTAGTTGTATAGTCACGGTGTTTTGTTAAAGGAATAGGAAAAATAAAGCACACACATAGAATGCAAGACAGACCTCATGCGTAATAGAGTTATACCGCTTCTAAATATTTGACTAAATGTCTCTAAGTCAATGTGTTACAGAAAAAGCTATGCAGCAGTGTTTATTACCACTGTTTTCACAATAAACAAGTTGTAGAGTCAACCTAGTGTTTCACAACAGAGAAATGGATATTGAAACAATAATACTTACACAAAATAAATTTTTAATCCAAAGAGAAGAATAAAGTTATGTCGCAGGCAAGAAAATGTATGCAACGAGAGCTAATTAAATTAAGCAAGCTACAAAAAGATGAATTTTATTTTTTGTCATTGTAGTGTAGTTTCCAGATTTTATATAAAAATGTGAGATCAGATCATATACGTATTTCTGACATGGAAAGTGAATCTGAGGAACAAAAGGTACCAAGAGGAAGGACAGAAAAGAGGAGGATAGAGGGGTATAGAAGAGAAACATGGTGAACATACCACATATATGTAAAAGAGTCCTCATATACCACAGGTCCACATACAATTAGTATCTTATACACATTCAAAAAATGTTGTACAATTTTCACAAGAGAGTAAGAAGAAAAGCAAAGAACATATACTTCCTAAATATTGTTTTGTCTGTGTATACAAATAGTCTAGGTAGGTTAGATGTTATAAATCAGTCAACCTAATTAGCTGCATATTTTCTCAAATGGTAATTTTTATGTATGCACAGAAAAAAGACTGATGATATTGGAATTAATAAACAGTCTAATTTATGTAAATGGATATATATATATATATATATATATATATATATATATATATATAGGAAACAAATACACATGAGTTGCAATAAGTATGGCAAACCATTCAAACGAACTGTTTCTAATCATTGTTATTGCTGAGGAAATGACAAAGCATGAGTTGTAGGGATCATCCAAAGGAAGATTATGTATCTTACTCTAAAATCAGAAGTCCCCTTAAATATTTAATAATAAAGTATTTCCCTGTGTTATATATTCAGGCTTTATATATTTATGTATTTGTGTTTTTAAATATACCTAAATCAATAAATAAAGATATTATCTCTCTGATTGAAACTTTTTGCACATAGTTTTAGAAAAAATTATGCTGCATCATATTTTCTAGAGCTGGCCTGAAATTTGCTCCATAATTCAGTCTGTTCTTAAATCTTAAATCTTTTTCTTCAGACTCCTGAGATCTATGTCTAGATCTACTTTTATTTAATTTCTATTTCCCTATATACTAAATTTATAGTATACTATACTATATTTCTTGGCAAAGTCTTTTACTTTTTGTTTGTTTACTTTGACTAGGTGATGATTTTCATGACCATCATGCACTGTGACAAAAAAGGCTGGCTTTATCGGTACATACTAAGCACAAAAGTCACAGTTTTTATGACCTCTGCCCACCCATCATCCATGTCCCTTAATCCAGTTTGAGCAGGCTGGCTGAGTTAGTTAATCTAAGAAACTAGACAATCAGTTTTCTATCATATCTTTATCACTTAATTTCTTCTATACAAAACCTGGAAGCATCTTATACCATAGGATACAAAGATTTTTCTCTCAAGCAGAACAAAGTCTTTGACTGACCACAGCCATATTATGGACAAAGGTCTTTCTTTATACATAGTTATATACTGAGTATAATAAAAGAGAAAATACTCAATGAAAATTTTAGGTTGCCTCATAAAATGACAGAAGTTATATAAAAAAGTGTTTTTGTTTCCTGGATGATATTTTCTCACTATGTTTATTTATGATGTAGGAAACCCTAGAATGTTAGAATTATGATTAATTCTTTTATGATTAATGTTTGCTTACTTATCCAACAGTGTTTATTATGCATCACCTATGTTCCCAACACTGCTATAATGCTGGGAAAACTATCACATATAAAAATAGATATGTACTTACTCTAATGATAGCTTTTCTTATAATGTAAGGAGTCATATCAACAGCAACACACATAATAAAATTACACAAAATTGTAATTCCTGGATCCTAATACTTTACCATGGTACCAATAGCAAACATAGTTGCCTCTCTTTGCCTCTAAGTATTTTTTCTTCTAGTGGTAGACACAAATGTTACATATACAAGCTTATTGTCTAAAATCTGATAATGCATGATGAGCCCTGGGGGTCAAAAGCAGGTGACATACCAAAGATTTGCAAGACACCAGTAGAAAAAGAATTTCTCATAAGGTTTCACAACTTCTATACAGTTGAACATCAAGCAGAAATGTGTCTGACCACAGGTCTACAGTACTGGATTCTGCTGTTTCAGGAACTCTTGAAATATATCTCAGATTCTTCTAAATGGCAATTATTCCAAAAGAGATTAACACATTTTTTTCCTTCAAACATACTCTGATTTTTATTATTGCATATTTGGAGGTAGATCTAACCACCAAGAAGCCCAGATGCAAGAATCAGATTTTGAGTAATTATTTCCATTTAACACAGTTTAACTTTCATAGTACAGTTTTTGTTTTGTTGATTTATTTCTTTTGCTTTATTAGTTACTTTGTATGAATGTAGAATTTCATACAATGCAACTTGACTATATTCTCCTCTCATAACACTTCCCATGGCCTTTACTCTGTCTCTATCCACCCAACTTTGTGTCGTCTTCTGTTTTTAACCAATCGAGTGCTGTGTGCAATTTACGTGATGTCATTAGCAATAGCATTTTACTTTTTGGTTCTGAGAGGTAAACAATGGCAATGGCAATTGTCATATTGATCGTGAAGTATCTTTGAAGTCAGTGACTGACATTTCAAAGGGAGGGTACCAATGTCTGACATTGTGATTTTGTTAAACTTTGGCTATTGAGGCAGGAGTATTATTGTTCAAAATAGCATAACTTCACTAAATTTACATAAAATAATATGTCCATTATAACTCTTTCAAATACCTTAACAGTTTTTTTTTTCTGTTCCCTTTCTCTCCCTCTGCATTGCCTTCTTTTTATCCTTCCCAGTTAAAGTACTTTAGTGTTTATTCCATTTCCCCATTCATTGCCCCCGTGCAATACACTAACCATGTATGGTTTCTTTCCCTACTCGCTAACTGTGTTTTAACTTCCATGATTTCTGTACTTACTACAGAGTATTTGTACATATCTAAAGATTTAAAGCTAAGAGCCATAAACTGGAGAAACCATGGCATTTATCTATTACCTCCATCAGTATTAATATTTTCCTTAGCCACATTCTGAATTATTTTTTAGAGATAGGGTTTCCATGCCGCTCGAGTTTGTTTTGACTAAGTTGACTGGCAGCCAAGCCCTAAGGATATACCTAATTCTATATTGGGTTATGGAGTAAGACAAATTTGTGTAGCTTTTTTTCAGGTCTTATGTACAGCAAGATTATATTATTGAAGGTAAAATGTACGATAGGCAGAATAATGGTCCAAATAAGATAAGTGTTTCCCAATCTCTAGAACTGGCCAGTGCATCATACTACATAGTCAAAGGAATTGGGACATCCATTACAAAGGCTCTCTGAATTATAAAGGTGGACTGGATATAATTGAGAATATTTTTAAATGTATAAAAGAACAAAGGAAGAAAAAATCAGAATGATAGTAACATCAAAGTACTAGTCTGCTATTGACATTGGAGATGTAGTGGCTTTGCTCCAAAGAATCCAAGAAACCTCAGAGTCTAGAAAGGACCGTACATGAAAATCTTCTTGAAAAGAGCACAATCTTGAACAGGAACACAACCCTTATGCCTGAACCTTAGCCTGGGGAGATCTGTATGATAATCCTGACCTCCAGAATGCATGTAAATTTACTCAATTAGTAGCATTTTATTGCGTCTGTAAAGCAAACCTAATTCAGAAGTCCCAGGAAGCATGGTTGCCTTAATCTGCCTCACTCCTAAGCGGCTATCTCCAGGACTTTAGTAGCCAGTCTGCCTCTCAGTTTTCTCATGTGGGGAGTAGAAATCTTCACACTCAGTACTTCACAGAGCAGGGAAAATAAAAGAATAAAAGAAAATGTGTCTTAGTGATTTAGAGAAATGCTTGATTTAAAGTAAAGACTTAATATGCATTTCCTATGAACACTTCCTCAGAAGACACCAAATTTTATATAAACTTGGAATATGCTTAATAAGGTGCAGAGTGTTTCATGATGACAGAGCAGATAGGTGCAAGAAAAACGAAGGCTCACTTACTGTTAGTGGTAAAGAATGGGAGGATACTCACAACAGGGGCAGAATCTTTCCCATTAACCAAACGTTTTTCTCACATGTACCTTTAAAATCCATCTTGCTCCTTCCAAACATAGGCATGGAGAATGCACATAATTATTTGGTATTTCAAAGAAATAAAATTTAAAAGCACCGCTAAAGTTATCTATCTTTCTCTCCTCAGCTCGAAACATCAAAAATAGATGTCCTTGGCATGATAACATACTGAAGTCATGTTGAAAGAAAATTAGAATTTCCATTCCTCCCTTTCCTTTCTCCACAGTTGCAAGCAGATGGGAATATCAATTTAGTTACTTGACATTTAGAGGCATAAATGACTTAAGAGCTTTATGATCCACTTTCATTGAAGCATATTTGATAACATCTGCCCAACATCTTACACTCACATCAGAGCCAAGTAGGATTTAACAAGAGGAGAATGGCTCTGAGCCAGCACCCTGGGGTTCCATCTTTGGCCCTGATGGTAACATAAGCAGCAGCCTGGATCTAATCATAAATAAAGCTTATTGTTTGGGTGAAAGCATATTTATTTTTAACCCTGAGTAATTACTAATATTAAGAAGCTAGCAATGGAAATGTAATCATTATTCCTCTTTATCGAGAAAATACTACTCTTGGCAAAATTTTCATTCACAGTTCTAAAGAAATGTGAAATCTTAACTTAATTAATATTATATCAGAAATCTAGTGTGATGACTCACCCCTGTAATAATGAATAGTCTAGAGCAGGAGATTGTGAGTTCAAGGCCAGCCTGGGCTATAAGGTAGAATAAACACAAGCAAGAAAGCAAGCAAAAAACCAAAACAAACAAACAAAAAACAAAATAAAAGTTATAAACAAATAGTATAAAATAGTATATAATTAGCATCTTAAGGATGGAAATGTCTATTTGATTATTTTCGCTATTATATATTGACAACTTTTTAAGAAATTCTAATTTTCATCTTATATAATAAATTACAGTACTTCATTTATATTGTTACCTCACTAGTTGCCAGTATCAAGCTAGGAGCATAAAAATAGGTGGTCTAATTCTTCCACTTCATACCATGCTTTTAAAGGGAAGAAGGTGGAGGTCATGCTTAAGATATTTATAGAGAATTATTGGACAACCTCCAACAGAAAAGAGACATAAAACAATTATAGTCATTTATCAAAATCACTAGCAAGCATCCCTGGACCTAGAATTCACAGAGGTGAGACATAAATCTCTAGCTAATCTCTTAGATATGAATATGAGTGAATGAGATATTTAATTGGAAGCAGTTAGAATTATGTGGAAATATATACACTCTCTGAGTCCCAAGAATGCATGCAATAGTCAGGGCCCCAGAAATAAAAATTCTGAATAGATAGGCTAATTTATTTGAGAATGTTTTTGAATCTATTGCTCTAGTTTATCAAAAATGTTTCCAGCATTTATTATCTCTTTGACGTTTTATTTATAAAATGCATCTATCATATTAACAGTAATACAATGTGGGAATTTGGAAACGACCCAAAAGGACAATTGATCTTATACCTTAGATTTCCAACTTACAGGGTAATTTAAGTTCCCTCATATGTCTCCTCTCCAGCTCAATAGTTAGAACCGTTCATGAGAGATAGTATTTCATTTTAAACTGTGAATATGCATGGAATGACGACAGATTCATTCAGGAAACATTTTTTTTTTTAAATTACAAATAATGTACTAAAAATGTTTTCTTATAAAAATGTAACTACATATACTCTGTGCAATATGTAAAAGTTTTATGTGGAAGAGAGAGTGATATATATCATATGCACACAAATATGCACATATGCAGGTTATTGTTAGACATATATTGTAACATGTGTACCACTTCCACATGTTATAGTTTAGATTGGCATGTGTGATGGCTCATTTTATGTATCAAATAAATTGGATAAAGGATGATTAGATTCCTGGTAAAATATCATTACTAGGTGTTCTTTTATTCTTTTTTTTTTTTCGTTTTTCTTTTTTTTTTCTTTTTATCTGGAAGAGACCACATTTGAGTCAGTGTACTGAGTAAAGAAGATTTATAGCTCAGCAACCTTTGGGGGACCACCCAGTGTGAGGGGTTGTAGAGAGATAATGCAAAAAAGGAAAGGCATTTTTCTCTGTCCTTGTCCCACTGCATCTGTCTTTCCATCCTCTACCACTGATGCTCCTGGTTCTAAGACTATTGATTGACATTGGGTAGACACAGCTATCTTGAAAAATCTTGACTAATGCAAGAAGATAGTAAAGTAAAATATTTTATTCCAGAAATAAAAATAGTTTGATATGCAAACTACATGAAAATAAAATGTCTTCTGCTGATACCAACTTATGCTGATGTATTTGATTTAATAATTATGTTTAAATTGAAGAGTTACATGTTTATTAGGGAATTACTTATTAAATGTATCTGTAATAGAAATTCTATAAGAATACAGATCAAAAGTATTTATTACTCAGTTTTTTACTTCATAACCATAGCTCATAAAGGAGTTATTAATAAAATATAAATTAAAGAAACAAAATGAAAATCTCAAAATTTAATTGAGCTAGTCTTACTTGCTATGCTATACAAAAATAATTTTTTTTACAAAGCAAAATTAGAGGACTAAGTGAGGAGAAAGACAGTCTGGAATGTGGCAAGAGAAGCAGCCTGGGGATATCTCCTCTGTGGTGAAGACAGGATCAAAAGACACATGTTTTCATTTTAATTTAAATAGATCTCTACTTATCCTAATTTAAAATACTCTTTCTTTATTTTCAAAAATTACTCCAATGAGAGATTCCTAGTGCTCATTTGATGTTATATTTTCTACCATCTCTTCCTATTGTAATGTCACACTAACACCATTCAACATCTGTTTGTAATGACAACAGCTCTGTGGTATTCAGATGTTATCCTTTTACTCTAGTGGAATGTCTGAAAGCAACCATTTGTAAAACATGAAGGTTTATTAAGTTTGCATTTGGTCAAAATTCCAAATCAGGTTTTCTCATAGGCGTGGCACTTGATGTGGGCAATAGATGGTAAAAGATCTTGGTTTAAGTCCATGTAAAAGTGAGAGATCACATAAAAACAGAAATAAAAGGAGATGAGGAGAGAGAAGACTTCAAAATTGACTTTGAAAGATATTACTAATGCTTCTAAGGATTGCCAATCAGTTTTGCTTCTCCCAAATTCCAACAGATTCAAAGAGCTTCAAATTCAGACCAATTTCTTAATCACAATAGAATATTTTGCAGGGCTCACTGAACCCATACTCAAAATGTAACTGGTGCAGTTTGGAAAAACCATGAAGAATGGTGCATCACTTACTCATAATTATAGCATTATAAGATTACCCAAACTTGGATAATTATATTCTTTTTCTCTGACAACTGACAATAGTGGTCAAAAATGGAAAATACTTGCAAAGAATGGCAGTCAAATTCTCTCAACTTGGATCTCATGTATTCTTTCCTATACATTTATCTCCATATTATCCTGAAATTTGTTTTCTTGCTATGTCACACGTTAACTTCACTTTTGGTAAACTAAGAAGTGAAAAGGGAAAAATCATGTAAAAATAGCTTTTAAAATATTTATAAAAAAAAAAATGAGTGAAGAAACCTAAATGATACAGAGATCCTAGCAGCTTTTTATGGAGGGCTCAGAGGACTCAAGGGAGGGTTGTAGAATTCCCCACATCTAGATTTACTGATCCTATGATACTTAGCAAGGTCTTTGACATACTGAGATCAAGTTATTACATAAAGATAAAGAAATTCTGCAGCTAAATTAGTTTATGGATTAAAGAACATATAACCGTTTCATCCTGGATAGCAAAATTTCGATTAGATAGGACCTGGATAAAAAATATATTCCTAGTGAAAATGTGATTTTATGACTTAACTATCACATCAGCTATATCAGATGGTGGTTTAATATTTATCATGTATTAAATATCCACTACAAAATGGTAGGCTAAAGTGAATATAAAAGTACTGGTTATTTTTCATAAAGATATCTAACCCAGAAAGAATGTAAGCTAAACTGCAATTTCTCTAAGATCTTCTTCAAATGGCCTTCATAAAAATTATTAACCAGTCCTTGATTTACCATTTCTGGATTTTAAGACACACTTTAAAAAATTCTAACCTGTGATTCATCAGATTGTTCTTTGCATTTAATATGCTCAAGCTTATTTGTCTGTTTACCCTTTCTATCTCTGATGTTGTTCCTATGATCGTGATTTAGCCAATAGACAATTAATCTGGTCTTAAACTAGGAAATACTCCAAAAAAGGAGAAAGATTTTAAATGATTATGCATTACAATACAGCATTAAGGATGTCACTATTATATCTCTAAGTATGTGTGTGTATGTGTGTGTGTGTGTGTGTGTGTGTGTGTGTGTATTAGAGAAAATGAGAGAAATAGAGAATAGATATAGAGAGGTGCATGTATCTACCTGTTGGCAACCTTATTAAATTCCTAAACTTATTAAATGAATTATATCCTTGCCACTTTACTAAGTGACAAAAGACAGCTGATTGAAAATTGTGAAACCTGAAAATCTGGAGGCAGCAGAAGTAAAAAACAAGCTGCATTGCTTCGTTATTGTTTCATCATCATCATCATCATCATCATCATCATCGTCGTCGTCGTCATTATTATTATTATTAATGTTGACTGACAGAGCAGTATTGAGTCTGCCAAGCACACAAGGTGATATTGATTTTCAAAGTGAGCATTTAGCAGATGCATCAATATTAAATTTATATATAATCCTTTAGCGAGGGATAAAACCTGATCTCTGTCTACTAGCCAAGTTTCTTCAACACAGGCTTATTTGAAGCAAGATGACATTGATCCTATGAGTGTTGGAGGTTGCTCAATTTCAATCTTCAAAAGGGGAAAACTGCAGTTCAGAAACTGGGCCTTTGAATCCTAAAAACTTATTTGGGAAATGTCAGAGCCATATGATAGATTTTTATACTTTGAAATACAAGAGAAAGAAGAAGAGAGATAGGATAATTTAAACAGTAATAGTTTCAGAGACTACAGATATTCACTCTAAACCTTGACCTGTCACTTGCCTTCTACAGCTAACTTGGCATCTCTTAACCTGTTTCCTTACTTGTAAATGATGAACTTGTAAAAAACCTTTGGTAATGTTAGAAAGATTAAATGCACATGTAAATTAAGCACGTGTGTGTTTGAGTTGGATAAACATCCATACATAGCCTTTCCTCCCTGGTGTTAAAATATGTTAAATGCTGTTGACTATACAGGAACTAATTTGCATAGTTTAAAAGGGAAACTGTGTGTTTAATCAAGATCATCTAGATTCTATGAGCCCAAATGAAGAAAATTCATATTACCTTTGAACCTAGAAACCTGCTGTACCTGTTTTAACCTGCCAATTACAAAATTATAGAAAATACAATGAAATTGTGTTAACTATTCAGGATGATCTTTCACGTACAATTTCTACATTCTAAGAGCTATGACACTCAAATTTGGTATTAATTGCCTTAACAAGATATAGGCAGAATGGGCTATACAGAAAAGCAAAGAAAACACACCAGGAACTCTAAATAACATGATTATAAAAAGTAAAGCTGGCCATATCAGGAGAAAAGGAGGGGATTAGGAGATAGCTCTTTTGGCAAAGTGCTTGCCACACAAGCAGAACAATGTAAACTGGATCTCCAAACATAAAATCAGGCACAGTGTCCCATCATTAAAAACCTATTTCTGGGAGTCCAGAGATAGTAGAATAGTGGATCCCTGGAGCTTGCTAATTATCCAATCTATTTTTTTTTTTTTTTTTTTTTTTTTGGTTTTTCGAGATAGTGTTTCTCTGTGTAGCCCTGGCTGTCCTGGAACTCACATTGTAGACCAGGCTGGCCTCAAACTCAGAAATCTGCCTGCCTCTGCCTCCCAAGTGTTGGGATTAAAGGCGTGCACCACCACTGCCCAGCTTAATTATCCAATCTAAATGATTTGGCAAGTTACAGAGCAGTGAAAGACCCTGTATCACAAATTAATGGTTAAGAAATAATAACCAATAGTGATCTCTGACAATTACCCTTTCATGTAGATAAGACATATGACCCTGGAATGAACCCTGGGCAGAAGTGTCAGCCTTGTGGATAACTGCCACAACACAAGCAAGTACAGTTGAAACATGCTTTCAGGTGGAAGGAAGGGCACTGTGGACTGGACCACAGGATAGAGACAATTCAGGTATCTTCTGAGACAGGAGCACAGTAAGTGGAGAGGAATCAATGGGTGCTTTGTATAGTAGTTGTTCCCTTAGGTTATTGGGAAATTTATAGAACTTTGTAGAGTGGAGATGTGTTGTCTGAGGCTCTAAGAGTGAGAGTGGCCAGTCTTCTGAAGGAAAAGAGTGATTAGTTTCTTGGCCAAAAACTAATAATAACTGGAACTTCTTATTTGTCAATTTGTCTTTGAAAACTCTATCACGATAACTATGATGTTGATGATGGTAGAATATGCACTTTGTGAAGAAGTAGTTACACCTTAGGAGAAATCATTCCATCAAAAATACATTTCTAAAGGGACTGATTAAAACTCTGAGACACTTCTCATTATTTATGATCCCTTGGTATGATACCTAGAATATCATTTTTTTTCATTTTGAAGCACTTTTGCTAACACCTCTATGTTTATTTCTGACAGAAGACAATTATTCTTAAATATTTTTGCATTTCTAACACTCATTACAGAATGTGACATGATACAATTTCTATAAAAATGAGTAAATCAATGCATTGTGTAGGATATGTACTCTGCCTTGACTTTCAATTGATAACTAGTCAGTGATATACCTCTTATTGTTGCAAACTTAGTATCTTAAAATTATATATTTATCATAAGTGGGATACATGGGAGGTGAGAGAGAGACAGACAGAGACAGAGAGAATGAGAAAGAGGTACATATGAATGTATATCTATGTAGGTCACAACACACATGTCAACATCATAAGACAATTTCTTTTAGGAGTTGGTTTGTTTCCTTGCATTGGTCCTGGGGACTGAGCATAGGTCCTCAGACTGCTGCTACAAGCTTTTGGGCTGCTAAGCTGTCTCTCCCACCTTGTCATAATTTCAAAAATGATATTACTGCAACTCAAAGGTCAGCAAGCATTCAAATCTCATAATCACAGTTTACAAAGGGAAGTATGAGCATTGAGTCATATAACTCTAACATTATATATTACATTTGTCATGAATGTGCTTCTAATGCCTAACTGTCAGTCTGTACCCCAGCATTAGCCTCAATAAAAAACCATCTAGTCTAGCTTGTGCATGTAGAATAGCTGAAAGTCTGTGCAAAGTACAAAGATCATCAGTTATCTGAAGAGAACTGTGTGAAACAAGGACCTGAATACATTTTCACATGTGAAGAAGGAATGCATCTTGTTCAATTTTAACATGTTAGAACAAAGATCCCTTGAAGTTATTAAAGTGTACATAGCAGGAATCAAATGACTACATTATGACAGTTTTCTCACTGTGCATAGAATTTGTCCATTTGTAAGATGGTTTAGATTTGTGATTGCTCAATTATTGACAACTAAGAAACCTTATTAAATGTCAATGCCCTTATTGTTTATTCCTTTCTGTCATGGATATGTTTTTCTCCCTACCCCCTGTTGACCAATTTTCATTTGGCAAGATCAGGTTAGTTTCATTCACTGTACATTTATATTGTGTTTTTTAGTAAACCTTGAAAAGCGCCAAACTTGTTCTTACTTTGCAATGGAAACAGTGGGAAATCAGAGTCATTATGGAATGAACATTTAAGCAGCTTTTAAACTACTGAGAGTCTCTGGAGACAGAACCATCACTCCATCCAATCCCCTGTTCTTTATTGGTTGCTCTTGGGGTCTCATTATCTTATCTGGTATTTCAAACTCAAGCAATTGTGCTAACACCAGGGATATCACTCATTAAAACCAAATTAAAAAAAATGGAAAAGAAAATGCCAGTGTTAGCATGTGCTAAAGGTCCAAAAGGGAAACAGATGCACAAAGATTAGTCATCATCAATAAGACCTGTCAAAATGAAGGGGGGGGGCAGATTTTAGAACTTCTTTCAATGTGCTAATGATACTCTAGTCCATTATTGAAAGGAAGAATGATGTTTCCCAAATCAATTAGATTTTGTTCTTTGATGAAAATTGTTAAGCACTTCAGTAGAGGTTTATGGCCTTTATTCAAGACACACAGAGAATGCTTGTTTTATAGTTTGTTAAGCAATGTAGGTTTCATCAATTTTACCTTAGTTCAGTTCTTGACTATTTCCCTTTTCTTTCAAATCCATCACATTCTGCTTTGACTTCTCCAACTTTAAGTTTATCACTCATTTTAATGAATTTCCTAAATTTAGTTTGTACTAGAAATAGTGAGTAGCACTCTTTTTCTTAATGTAAGGGATATTTGACTTTGTCAAATATTAGAAAGTTTTCATTTAAAACATTCCAACCACTACAAAGTTTTAATCTGTTGAAACCCAGTGACTTACATGACGAGGTATTATTTCTACTTTAGGTCAATCTTGAACTTCTTTTCCTAAATGTGTTAGATTCTAGTGCCATGTTTCATGTGCCAGTAACTAAAAAATAGTTGTCCAAATAATATTTCATAAATAGATAAGCATTCTGATTATTATAAAAAGTATTGTTTACCAGAATAAGGCATAAATACCCATTTACTTCTATATGTGATCTATGAAAAATAAAATAAAGAAATTGATGTACAATTTTCCTCTTCACCCACAGAAGTCATCAGTTCTTCTGACTGATATGGAGAATTTAACATGAAAGAGTACTTACAAAGAACGTTGCCTGACTCTGCTCTTCAACTTGCAGAAGAGATGTTGATCTGAAATGAGAACAAAAATCAGCTAATGACAATATTGGATTCTGAGGAAAACTTTGTTTTGCAGTGAATACCAATCCCTCTGGTAAGATGAAATCTGCAGATTAAAATGTGAATGTTTTTCCTGTGAGGTGGCTGAGAGAGAGTAGGGATGGAAAGAACAGAGTGAGTGTTGGGAAGGCTATACCTTTGTCACAGATACTTCTGAGGGTTTTTGTTTGTTTGTTTGTTTGTTTCTTCGTTGGTTTATTTTGTATTTTATATATGTGTGAGTATACTGAATTGTAGTGACACAGCTGACAAGAAGAATTATGTCTTTTCATGAGATTGTGCTCTTTATTACTCATAATAGCTCTTGTAGGAGAAAAAATTATAAGGTAATTCAAGAAGATATAACTTCAACAAGAATAAATCTTCCTAGACGTACAGTATGATACTAACTCCTCACAGAAAAGAAGGCAAGTAGGAGAGAGAACATTTCAAGTGCTTTCATTTGTCCTCCTTAAAATTAGGCTTTTCCTTACTCCTAAGACATGACAGCAATTCTGAGGTATGCATATGACCAACAACAAGTTCACTGAACTAATAGCTCTGTATCTGAGATATTAAATCTATCTCAGAGTTAGGCCAAACCTATTAAGGTTAAATGTGTTTCTACAATTCTTGTTGAAAAAGAAACATTGTTTAAAAACACTAAAATAAATAAAAATATAGAAAAATTAATAAATAATCGTTTAATCTGGAAGTTTGCAAGTAGTATGTAATCTGCCTTCCAAAACATTTGTTTAAGTATTCATAGAGGTATAGAAAAGAGACAAAACTAAAGTACAGAATATAAATGAAAAAATGAGACTACAAAGAAAGATTTTGGGCAAATTTGTCATAAAAGTATAACAAACAATGGATTAGAAGCATATTTTTAAACTGTACATGCAATACCTCTATACATTACTTCTCAGAAAGAATGGCCTACCTGACTAGAAAGGAACCTAAAAGTATTAAGTCTCACTATCTTTCCCTAATTCTTCTCTTTAGTCTTGGGATGGGAATTTCTAAAATAAACCTCTCTCTCTCTCTCTCTCTCTCTCTCTCTCTCTCTCTCTCTTTCTCTCATCTATTCTCTACCTATCCTATGTACACATTCATGTATACTTGTATATAGATACAGACAGACATAAATAAACATATAATAACATATATGTATTTTCACAATGTAAGGAAAATTAGTTTTAAATAGCTAAGTTGTATGTGTTTCTGCCTCTCATGCCTGATAATCATTCTTATTTTCCACAGGCACCTCTCCTACTTTTTGGTCTATTAAGAGATTGTAAGATCTTCTATAGCCTCAAAAGTCTATGAAATCACACTGGGTTACAACAACAAGTCATCTGAGAGTCAATGATGGCTCAGCTATAATCCAAAGCTTTTCCTTTATAATAAAATCATGCTGAGGAAGCAGGTCTTATATGCAACATAACACTTTTGATACAGAAGAGAAATGAAAGTTGAGTAGAAGCAGTTTCGAGGCTGACCTTCAACCGACATATGATAATATGAAGATTGTACAGAGTAGTTTTATTCCCCTCTGCTGAACTCCTGAGAATTTGAGGTCAATGGAAAGTACTGAAAGGTAACCAAATAAAAGTCTGTAGATATGGGTCATGAGTAATGTTGAAAATGGATCATTGGATATATGTGACATTGGCTTCAAGACTGGGTCTTGAGCAGTGAGTAAACGGTGAATGATTATTGAAATAATAACTTCCATTTCTCTCCATTCTATTCTCTCTGCAACTAAGATGCTTTAAAAACAAAATATGTGCCAATAGTACTTCCTAAGATAATTTGGAAGACAATAAAATGTACTTCTTGAATTATACCAGTTTACTTTAATAGATCTTAGGAATACATAGACTACCAGGAAAGCTCAATAAGGAGTTTACAGGTTTGCAAGCAAATATTATCAACACAAGAAGGAATGCAGAAAGAACTTCTAAGAAGGTTTCAGAAAAAAAATGTAACAACTTATCACTAATATTTTAAGTAACATGAAGCATAATAACCAATTAAATTATAGTTTCAAGGTTAAAAAACTAAAAATAAAAGGTACATTCCCTGAACCTTATTTAAGTTGTCTATGTATATTAGTTATGAAGACAAGAACCAGAAAAGACTCTTTGGACTAGTTGATTTTGGAGATGCAAAAGAAAAGACAAAATCAGTTTCACAAATAAATGTTAAATAGGTTCAGGGTATTTGCAATTTAAAGTACAAGTTAAATAAAGTCTAGGGTGGTTCTCAAGTTTCTTGCTCCCTTTGAATCATACTCTTGGATTATCTCTAGCTGATGGTGAGGAAGACTAAGAATGACCACTGAACATTAAAGCATGAAAACAAAGTGAGCTATGCCCCCATGCTAAAAGCACCTTGGCACTCGGTATCTAGAAATTCTTCAGGTTGTCTTGATAAAGTAAAGGTCTTTGCTGAGATAGGGCACATGGCAGGAACCATAGGTATCTTCCCATGGTGAAAGATTACCTCCAGGAAGCCCTCAGCTAAAACCTTAGCAATTAGTCATAAGAACACATGAAGATGGAATTTTCTAACAACTCAATAAAAGAGAGGAAGAGATTCCTCCTCTGTTGAGCCAATAGGTAAACACGAGAATTAACTGACATTGATTAGAACTTACAAGACCCTGAACAGATAACTCAGCTTAAAGTTTCAACTACTAACTAACTAAAGAAAGAAAGAAACAAAGAAAGAAACAAAGAAAGAAACAAAGAAAGAAAATGAAGCGTGATCTTAAAAGTATGTGGTATTAACCCTCTGTGGTTGAATTAATTTCTTTATTAGCCAGCATTAGAAATGTAACATAATAATAGAGATAATAATATAAAGACATTTGGATTACTGTCTGTACATAGTTGAGGTCAAGTGAAATATAAGGCTATAGCCTGTGATCAGACAATGGAAAAAGAAGGTGGGGGTAAAAGTTGTAGAGAGAGAAAGACAGCGAACAGAGGGAGGAGGACTGAAAAAGATGGAGGAAGGAGAATAACTGGATCAACATGGCCTTAAATAGCGACAAGTAGCTATGGATACCATGGAAGAGCAATAGAATAAAATATAGGGCACATCTGTCAACCTAGGTGGGCAGCTTGTATCAATATCAATTGAGTTTTGAGTTTTTTGTGTGGGCATTTGGGGGTTTGAGAATTTACTGTTATAAATCTGACTGATAAATTACAAGCTTCTGGAGTCTTAATTATAAGGGGCTGGAGGTTTAGAGCCAGCAGCCACCAGGTCCAGGATGGCCTGGGGGAGATTTGAGCGATTCTGCAGCAGTGAACCATGGGAAACTGGGCAGACCAACACCTGGGAGCCGGGAGACTGAGTTGCCTGCAAGTAGACAGTGATAGCATGGATTTTTTTTTTTTTTTTTTTTTTTTTAATAATTACACGCTACAAAGACCAAAGAAGACAAAAACACATACCTTAGCAAAAGAACTACATGTACTGCAATGCAAATTACCAAGTGTACTCTAGTGTGTTGGCTATTTTCTCTACTAGGGAGGAAGGGTTTGTTATGGTTTATAGTTATAGAGACATATTCCATGATAGTTATGGAAGTCATGAAAGCAAGAGCAGAAGTCATAGTTGCAGAAAAAGGAGACCAGAAAATAACATTCTATCAGTAACTGGGAAGCAGAGAGAACCAGTGAAAGAGGCAAAACTTTTAAAACTGGAGAGCCATTATCTGAGGAACAAGTCTTCACACATGTCCATATGGGCAGTAGTTCACGTTCAAACAACACCTAGGTTCATTTGCATTAGACTTATACAAAACTGACCCCTCATCATATAATCTTGGATGGGTAGAAGCCCAGCAAAATCCACACTGAACCTGAGAAAACTTGATTAATTACTAATATTTAATTGTTGCTTAGGAAAGGGTTCTCCTTCTTTTCAGTGGGGTAGTCCCTGTTAACTTGCCCATGCTTCAGTAAATAACCTTCAACTCACATGTGGATAAGCAATTCTAATGAAGCACAGTGGTTTATGCATAGAAACTAGTCATGAAAGGAGGAGGCAGACTCGTTGGGAAGAAGGGTTTCAGTGGAAGAGTCGTGTGGATGCATGAGGAGACCGAGAGTGAAAGGCACTGAAATTTGTTAAATAGATTCAGGACATGGTCAATTAATTTTAAAATGTCACAAATAAAATAACAAAATGATATGATATTGACATTTATTATTTAGAGATAGGAAAAGTAACACATTAATATTTGAAAAGTTAGAACTCATAGCAAAAACTGTAAGAGCAGCCAGTATACCACAGTATTAAGTATGCAATTATTATAAACAACCTAGTTAAATAGAGGAGACCATTGAATGTCAAAATAGGTACAAATGAGGAAAGATTTTGACATAACACAAAATAAAGTTTTCCCTAAGCTTTGACTATTTCCTCATCTTAAATACAATTCTTCCATGAGGTGACAATTATAGACAGGCCAAGAATGGAAGGTATCAAAAGACTCTAAAAATTATCTTGCAGATGGATATAAAACTACCAGAAAGCACTTGTATAGCTTGCATTGGTGAGTTCGAAATGAACACCTCCCTAACACACAAAAGTAAAATCTAACCAAAAAAATTATTTTTATGCAGCCTCTTTAATCAGTCAGGTAAAACATTTCATCCTAAAATAATAGTCATTAGTGGTTAAAAGTTCATATTGAGAAAGATATGATTACACATTGATGTGCTAACAATTTATATTTTTCATTACCTTATTTATTCACTTTGTATCCCAATCCCAGCTCCTTCCCTCCTCTCAATCTATCCTTACAAATCCCTCACCCATTAAACACTCCTTTTCTCCTCAGAGAAAGGGGAAGAGGAAGCCTTTTGTACCACACAACCTTTGATCATCCCGTTGCAGCAAGACTAAGGGCATCTTCTCTCTCTGAGGCACAATCAAGCAGTCAAGAAGATCCAAGGCAGACAACAAAGTCAAATACAGCACCCGCTCTAATTGTTAGGGGATCCACAAGAAGGCCAAGAAGCGTGTCTACTACAAGTGCGTAGGGGGGCCTAGATCTAGCTCCTTCTTGCTCTTTGGATGGTAGGTCAGTCACTTTGAAGCCCGAAGGGCCCAGATGAGTCGAATCTGTAGGTCTTCTTTTGGTGTTCCTAACCCCTCCAGTTCTCACTTTTGCTCACAACTGTTCCACAAGACTCTCCAAAGCTCTCCCTGATGTTTGTCTGTGGCTCTTTGCATAATTCTTTCAGTTGCTGGATGAAGCCTCACAGAGACAGTTATACTAGGCTCCTGTCTACAAGTATGGCAAAGTATCATCAATAGTGTCACATATCCCTTTGACCTCCTTTTGTTGTCTAATTGCTCTAGCTAGAACTTCAAGTACTATATTGAATAGATAGGGAGAGAGAGCACAGCATTGGGTAGTCCCTGACTTTAGTGGGATTGGCTTCGAGTTTCTCTCCATATAGTTTGATGTTGGCCACTGGTTTGCTGTATATTGCTTTTATTATGTTTACGTATGGTCCTTGAATTCCTGATCTTTCCAAGACTTTTATAATGAAGAGATGTTGAATTTTGTCAAATGATTTTTCAGCATCTAATGAAATGACCATGTGTTTCTTTTTCTTTGAGTTTCTTTATGTAGTGGATTACAATGATGGATTTCTGGGTATTGAAACATCCCTGCATCCCTGGGATAAATAAAGCCTTCTTGATCATGGTGAATGATCGTTGTGATGTGTTCTTGGATCCGGTTTGCGAGAATTAAAGGAATACAAACTGGAAAGGAAGAAATCAAAATATCACTATTTGCAGATGATATGAATTTATACTTAAGTGAAGCTCCATCAGAGATCTGCTACAGCTGATAAACAACTTCAGCAAAGTGGCCGGATCTAAAATTAACTCAAGCAAATCAGTAGCCTTCCTATACTCAACGGATAAAGAGTACGAGGAAGCCATTAGGGAAATGACACCCTTCACAATTGTCACAAACAATATAAGGTATCTTGGTGTGACTCTAACTAAAACAGTGAAAGATCTGTATGACAAGAACTTCAAGTCTCTGAAGAAAGAAATTGAAGAAGACCTCAGAAAATGGAAAGATCTCCCATGTTCATGGATCAGCAGGTTTAATATTGTTAAAATGGCCATCTCGCCAAAAGCAATCTGCAGATTCAATGCAATCCCCATCAAAATCCCAACTCAATTCTTCATAGACTTAGAAAGAGCAATTCTCAAATTCATATGGAATAACAAAAAAACCCAGGACAGCAAAAACTATTCTCAACAATTAAAGGACTTCTGGGGGAATCAGCCTCCCTGACCTCAAGCTGTACTACAGAGCAATAGTGATAAAAACTGCATGGTATTGGTTCAGTGACAGGCAGGTAGATCAATGGAATAGAATTGAAGACCCAGAAATGAACTCATACACTTATGGTCACTTGGTCTTTGACAAAAGAGCTAAAACCATCCAGTGGAAAAAAGACAGCATTTTCAACAAATAGTGATGGTTCAACTGGCAGTCAACATGTAGAGGAATGTGAATTGATCCATTCCTATCTCCCTGTACATAGCTCAAGTACAAGTGGATCAAGGACCTCCACATAAAACCAAATACACTGAATTTAATAGAAGAGAAAGTGGGGAAATGTCTTGAACATATGGACACAGGGGAAAAGTTCCTGAACAGAACACCAATGGCTCGCGCTCTAAGATCAAGAATCGACAAATGGGACTTCTTAAAATTACAAAGCTTCTGTAAGGTAAACAACACTGAAAATAGGACAAAATGGCAACCTACAGATTGGGAAAAGATCTTTACCAATCTTACATCCAATAGAGGGCTAATATCCAATATATACAAAGAACTCAAGAAGTTAGACTCCAGAGATCCAAATAATCTTATCAAAAAATGGGTAACAGAGATAAACAGAGAATTCTCAACTGAGGAAACACAAATGGCTGAGAAGCACCTAACGAAATATTCAACATCCTTAGTCATCAGGGAAATGCAAATCAAAACAACCCTGACATTCCACCTCACACCAGTCAGAATGGTTAAGATCAAAAACTAAGGTGACAGCACATGCTGGTGAGGATGTGGAGAAAGAGGATCACTCAATCATTGCTGGTGGGATTGCAAGCTGATACAACCTCTCTTGAAATCAGTTTGGCAGACCCTCAGAATAATGAACATAATACTACCTGAGGACACAGTTATTCCACTCCTGGGCATATACCCAGAAGATGCTCCAACATGTAATAAAGACACATGTTCCACTATGTTCATAGCAGCCATATTTATAATAGCCAGAAACTGGAAACAACCCAGATGTCCCTCAACAGAGGAATGGATACAGAAAATGTGGTACATTTACACAATGAAATACTACTCAGCTATTAAAAACAATGACTTTATGAAATTTGTCATTGCAGGCAAATGGAAGGATCTTGAAAATATCATTCTGAGCGAGGTAACTCAGTCAAAAAAAGAATGAAATGGTATGTACTCACTGATAAGTGGTTATTAGTCCAAAAGTTCGGAATACCCAAAAGTCACTTCACAGCAACCATTGGGCTGAGTGTGAGGTCCCAGATAGAGGAGTTGGAAAAGGGACTAAAAGAGCTGAAAGAGTTGACAGCCCCATGGAGGGAGTAACAGTGTCCACTGGCCTGACCTCCCGATGCTCCTGGAGACTGGATCACCAACCAAAGAATACACATGGAGGGACCCAAGGTGCTGGCCATATATGTGGTAGAGGAGGGTCTTGTTAGCCATCACGGGAAAGAGAGGCCCTTGGGCCTAAGGGTGTTAGAAGCCCCAGTATAGGAGAATGCCAAGGATGGAAGATGAGATCGGGTGTGTAGGTGGTTTTGGGAATACCCCCATAGAGGTAGGAGGTGGGTGAGGGGATAGGGAGGTTCCAACATGGAGTTCTGGAAAGGGGGAAACATTTGACATGTAAATAAAGTATCAAAAAAATTAAGTAGAATAACTAAGAGGAGAGAAAGAGAGAGAGAGAGAGGACATCTATAGTGAATTCTATAAACAAGATTAAAAAATCTAGCTAGAATAGATGAGATATTTCTCTAAAGAAATAAAAATGTTTCGTTGTGTAAAAAAATAATGTCACACATGGGATGGGTCTCTCACATGGAATTGGTCTCAAATTGGCATAGTCATTGTTTGTCCACTCTCTCAATCTGTGCTCCTATTTTACACCTGCACATTTTGTAGGAAGGGTACTTTCTGCGTCTAAAGTTATGTTAGTAGGTTGGTGTTCTAAACCCTCTGCTTAAAATCCTGCCTGGCTACAGGAAGTGGCCACTTCAGTCTCCATATGTCCTGTTGCTAGAAATCTCAGCTTGGATCAACCCTTGGAATTTGTCTCCTGTGCCAATATGTTCAAGGTAAGTTCCCTTCTTTCTATTCTAACTGATATAGTGTGTCCAGTTTTATTTTGAGGTCTTTGATCCTCTGACTTGAATTTTGTGCAGGGTGATAGATATGTGTCTCTTTGCGTTCTTCTAGGTGCAGGGAACAAGTTAGACCAGCACCATTTGTTTAAGAAGCTTTCTCTTTTCCAGTGTATGCTTTTGGCTTCTTTGTCAAAAATCAAATTTCCATAGGTGTATGGGATTATTTCTGGGTTTTTGATTCCATTTCATTGATCAACTTGTGCATTTTTGTGCCAATACCATGCAGTTTTTCTCTGTAGTACTGCTTGAAATCAAGCACGGTGATACCGTCAGAAGTCCTTTTATTGTTCAGGATTGTTTTAGCTATCCTTAGATTTTTGTTTTTCCATACAAAGTTGAGAATTATTCTTTCAGGGTCTGTAAAGCATTGTGTTGTAATTTTGATGGGAATTATGGGAATTGCATTGAATCTATATATTGTTTTTGGTAAGATGGCCATTTATATTGTTAATTCTACCAAACCATAAACATAAGAGATCTTTCTATCTTCTTATATCTTGAAATCTTTCTCAGTTTCTTTCTTCGGAGACTTGAAGTACTTGTCATACAGGTCATTTATTTGCTTGGTTAGAGTTACACCAAGATAAGTTATATTGTTTGTGGCTATTGTAAAGGGGATTGTTTCCCTTATTGGGAATTAATGGCTTATTCCTCAAGCCATTTGTAGTTTGTATGAAGTGGTAAGGTGGCTATTCAATTATTTGAGTTAATTTTGTATCCAGATGATTTGCTGAAGGATTTTATCTATTGTCTAAGTTCTCTGGTAGAATTTTTGAGTCACTTATAGCAATACATTGACTTCTTCATGGCTAATTTGTAAATCCTTGATCTCCTTTAGTTGTCTTATTACTCAAGGTAGAATTTTCAATGTTCTATATTGAATAGACATGGAGAGAGTGGGCATCCTTTTCCTGTCCCTGATTTTAGTGGAATTACTTTAAGTTTCTCTTCATTTAATTTTATATTGGCTTACTGCATATTGCCTTTATTGTGTTTAGGTGTGCAACTTGCATCCTTGATCTCTTCAAGAATTTTATAATAAAGGAGTGTTGGGTTGTGTTAAAGGCTTTTTTAGTGACTAATGAGATGATCATGTGGCTTTATTCTCTGAGTTCATTTATCTGGTGAATTGCATTAATGGACTTTTCTATGTTCAACCATCCAGTCATCCCTGGGATGAAACCTACTTGATCATGGTGGAATTTTTTTAAATGTATTCTTTGACTCAATTTGGCAGTTATTAAGTATTTTTGTATCAATGTTCATAAGGGAAATTGGTCTGAAATTCTCCTTTGTTGAGTCTTTATGTGGTTTAGATATCAGGATAACTGTGAATTCATAGAATGAGTTTGGCAATGCTCCTTTTGTTTCTATTTTGTGGAATAGTTTGAGGAGTATTGTTGAAGGTCTGGTAGATTTCAGCACAAACAAAGAAAATCAGGCTCTCTAGGTTTTGTTTGTTTGTTTTTGAGACTTTTAATGATTGTTTCTATTGCCACAAAGATAATAGGGCAATTTAAATTGTTTACCTGATCTTAGTTTAACATGGATTAGTGGCATCTATAAAGAAAATCATCCATTTTGTTTAGATTTTCCAATTTCATTGAGTTTCATTTACTCTCTTCTGAAGTAAGACCTAACGATTATTTGAGTTCATCAGTGACTGAGTTTATGTCTCCCTCTTCATTTCTGATTTTGTTAATTTTTATATTGTCTCTGCCTTAAAGTTAGTTTGTCTAAGGTTTTGCCTATTATGTTGATTGTTTCAAAGAACGAGCTCTTGGTTTTCTTGATTCTTCAAATTGTCATCACTGTTTTAAATAAATTGATTTCAGCCCTGAGTTTCATTGTTTTCTTCCATCTATTAGTCTTGGGTGTATTAGCTGCTTCTTCTTCTTCTTCTTCTTCTTCTTCTTCTTCTTCTTCTTCTTCTTCTTCTTCTTCTTCTTCTTCTTTTTTTTCGGTTTTACGAGACAGGGTTTCTCTGTGTATCCCTGGCTGTCCTGGAACTCACTCTGTAGACCAGGCTGGCCTCAAACTCAGAAATCCACCTGCCTCTTCCTCCCAAGTGATGGGATTATGGGTGCGTGCCACCACTGCCCCGGCTCAGGTTTACTTTTAAATTGTTAATATGAGATCTCTCCAACTTCTTTATGAAGGACCTTAATGATATGAGCTTTCCTCTTAGCACTTCATTCATTGTGCCCCATTAATTTGGGAATGTTGTGCCTTCATTTTCATTGAATTCTAGAAAGTCTTCAATTTCTTTCTTTAATTCTTTCCTGATCCAGTGATCATTTTGTAGAGAGTTGCTTAGTTCGCATGAATTTGTAAGTTTTCTGTTGTTTCTTTTGTTTTGGAGTCCAGCTTTAATCCAAGGTGGTCTGATAAATGACAAGGGGTTATTTCAATTTTCTTTTATGTGTTGAAGCTTGCTTTGTGGCAGACTACATGGTCAATCATGGAGAAGGTTCTATGAAGTCCTAAGAAGAAGGTATATTCTTTTGTGTTTGGGTAAGATGTTTTGTCAATATCTGTTAGTTCCATTTTATTCAAAACATTATGTAGTTTTATTACCTATCTAAACAGTTTTTGTCTTGATGACCGGTCCATTGGTGAGAATAGGGTGTTAAATTCCCAGTATTAATGAGTGGGGTTTGATATGTGATTTAAATTTTAGTAATGTTTCCTTTACAAATGTGGATGCCCTTGCATTTGTGGCATCGATATTCAGAAGTGAATAGTTATCGTAGTGCATATTTCCTAAGTTGAATATGAAGTGTCCTGCCCCATTTCTTTTGATTAATTTTAGTTGAAAGGTTTTGTGTGTGTGTATACATACACACACACACACACACACACACACATATATATATATATATTTTTTTTTTTCCAGCTTGCTTCTTTGATCCAAATGGGTTTTTTTTGGAAAAGTTTTTTCCATCCATTTACTCTGAAGTAGTGTCTATTTTAGTTGCTGAGGTGTTTTCCTAGTATGCAACAGAATGATGGATTCTGTTTATGTATCCAGTCTATTAACTGGTGTAGTTTACTGGAGAATTGAATCCATTGATGTAAAAAGACATCAATAACCAATGATTGTTAATTACTGCTAAGTTGATATTGGTGGAGGTGGTGGTGGTGGTGGTGGTGATGGTAGTCATGGTGTGTGTGTGTTGTTGTTGTTGTTATTCATGTTTGTGCTTTCTTATTTTGTTTTGCCTATGGTAGAATTATTTATTTTCTGTGTTTTCTCAGGTGGAATTAACCTGTTGCACTTTTCCTTCGAGTAATTTCTGTTGGGCTGGAATTGTGGATAGATATTGTTTAAATTTGATTTTGTTATTGGAATCTATTCTTTTCTTTATCTCTGGTGATTGAAAGTTTGCTGGGCTACAAGACGTCTGTCCAGGACCTTCAAGCTTTTAGAGAATTAGGGCGTAATTCTGATAGGTATTCCTGTGTATGTTATTTGCCATTTTTCCCATTAATATACTTTCTTTGTTTTATTCATTTATTGTTTTGATTATTATGTGGTTGAGTTTTTTTTTTTTTTTTTTGATTCAATCTGTTTGGTGTTCTGTAGGCTTCTTCTATGTGTATAGGCATCTGTTTTGTTATGTTGTAGAGATTATCTTTTATGGTTTGTTTTAAATATTTTCTGGTCCTTGGACATGGGTCTCTTCACTTTCTTATATTCTTATTATTTTTAGGTTAGGTGTTTTCATCGTATCCCAGATTTTCCAGATGATTTGTGTTAGAAATTTTTTAGATTAAATTTAATTTAATTTTCTTTAACCAATATATCAATTTCTTCTACGGCATCCACTATGCCTGAGATTCTGTCTTACTTTCCTTGTATTTTGTTGGTGATGCTTGGGTCTATTGTTCTTATTCCCTTCTCTGAGTTTTCCATCTCCAGAATTCCCTCAGTTTGTGTTTCTTTATTGCTTCTGTTTAAATTTACAGGTCTTGAACTGTTTTATTAATTTCCTTCACCTACTTAATTTTATTTTCCTGTATTTCTTTAAGGAATTTATTTATTTCCTCTTGAAATTCTACCTGTTTGATTAAATTTTCTGTAATTCTTGAAAGGATTTGTTTATTTCCTCTTTAAAGGTCCCTATCATCTTTATAGGATTGAATTTAACATCATTTTCTTGTGGGTCAGTTGTATTAAGATATTGATGTCTTCCTGTACTAGGATAGATGTACTCCAAAGGTGTCATATTTCCCTTACTTTTGTTGATTGATTGTCTTTGTGTGGTGGCCTTTGGACATTTGGCTATTCCTGGATGTTCCTGGTAAGGCAGATGTCTGGTGGGCAGCCTCAGGCTGGACAATTGGACTCAGGAAGCAGTGTACATCTCGGGGCAGTGGGACATAAGCCTGGGGACACAGAAGACAGAGCATTTTGGGCAGTGAGAAGGCTTTAATCTAGATGATCCTGGTGTAGCAGGCCTGGTGATGGCTGGTTCAGAGATGTCCAATGGAGCTGGATCAGTGAGGATCAAACAGCTCAAGATAGGTGGGCATGCTCCAGGGTACTTGGTAGGCAGGGGAGTGGTAGTGGTAGTGAATCTAATCTGGACATTCCTGGTACAGCAGGCCAGTTGAAGGCAGGCAGAGCAATAGCTGAACAATCTCAATTGTTAACATTTTACAGTGCTGTTCTTCATATTTTCAGCCCATGATAAAATAATCAACTGAGCCATATTCACCCATGCTCACTAGGTGGAAGTGTATATAACAAGGGGCTAAATATGAGTCCACTATGCAATATTATTTATGCTTATAAAGGCTTGTAAATTTTCAGAGTAAATTTTTATATTCAGACCAAACTTATGATTCTTACATCATCCTTCAATGTAAGAGTTCCCATTTGGGAAGCAATACTGGAGAAATCACTAGAGTGGAATACAAATAAATTTTGCATATTTACATTGCTGAATGCATTATTTATATTGGAAATGATAACTTAAGGTGATACATAACTTCTAGAAAACTGAACATTAATGAACTTGAAATTACTATACTTGCAATGAATCTATTGTCACATGGGGAAATATGTTATTCTGCTTCTTCACATGGTATACTGTACTTATTAAAGTTTACAGTAAGCATACATACATTAATTCAATTGCCAATAAATAAGGAAGCAAGCAATAACTTGATCAGTAATATATAATCATTTTAGGTATTACAATTTTTAAACTCAACTGCTTTTAAAAATAATTTCCATACAAATCAAAATGAAGCTAAAGGAAAATAAAATTATTTGCTAAAGAGTTACATAAAATTTATCTGATCCTTAGAGTTTACATTATGCATAAAATTCAGACATCAATTGGAGGAGAGGCCCTTGAACCTGGGAAGACTCAATGTCCCAGGATAGGGGAATGACAGGGCAGAAAGACAGGAGTAGGTAAGGGTAGGGGAGAACCCTCATAGAAGCAGGGGGAGGGAGGATGGGATAGGAGGTTTCCAGAAGAGAAACCTGGAGAGGGAATAACATTTGAAATATAAATAAAATATGTATAAGTAAATAAGTAACATAATTAAATAAAATATATAAAACCAGTCAGATGGTTATATTTATATTTAGGAAGTGTCAGAATGATTAGGAAAAAATAACCAATTAATGTCAAGATTATCTGTATTACTTAGCAATAGTAATATAAACCATTTGCATAAAACCAGACAGGCTGATAAATGGAATTGAATGAAAGACCCCAAAATAAACCCACACAAGTAAAAACACTTGATTTTTCACAAAGAAGCGAAAATCATACAATGGGAAAAAAAGCATTTTCAACAAATGATGCTGATCTAACTGGATGTCTGTATATAGAAAAATGTAAATAGATCCATATCTATCACTCTGAACAAAATTCAAATCCAAGTGGATCAAAGACCTCAACATAAAATCAGATGCAGTAAGTCTAATAGATGAGAAAGTGGGGAATAGCCTTTAAAATGTTGGTATAAGAGACAACTTCTTAAACAAAACACCAACAGCTCAGGCACTAAGATCAACAATAAATGGGACCTCAGGAAACTGGAAAGCTTCCGTAAGTCAAAGGACAACATATATAGCATTCTAACACCAAACCAAACCAATAACAATCAACAGCCCCCCCCAAAGAAAAACAAACCAACAACAACAACAAAAAAAAAAATCAGAAAACATAAGTTAAAGGTTTTGACTTTTAAATTCATCTTGAATTCTACCTAATTCTAGTGAGACCACTGGTAGTGTAGGACAGATGCTATAATGAAAGGTTTATTTGAAGAGAATTCTGGAAAGTAGTACTGCTTTTTAACTTAAAACAAGTGTTTCTTGTTATTTTGTTCACAATTTAAAAATAATTTCTTATCCTAATTTGAATTTAAGATACTTGCAGTTTATTATTGGAAAACAGGAACGTTTTATTTATTTTGTCACTATCTATTCATTCCTAATTGAAGGTGTGTGTGTGTGTGTGTGTGTGTGTGTGTGTGTGTGTGTGTGGGTGTGTTTGGTACGTATTCAGGCATGTGTGTACATGCACGTGTTCATGTGAGTGGAGATGAGAGGACAGCCTTGTATGTTGTTCCTCAGATACTGTCAAACTTTTTGTTCGTTTGTTTGCTTGTTTGTTTGTTTGTTGGGGTGAAGGATCTCTCACTGGCCTGCAACTCAGCCAAAGATGAAGCCAACTAGACAGTTAAGTCCTAGAATCTGCTTGTCTCTGTTGCTCAGTATTGAAACTCAGAGCAGGCCACCACAAACAGATTTCTTAAGTGACATTTGAGGATTAGATATAGGTCTTTGTGTTCATTTACTATCTAAAATGTCTCTAAGACTTATCCCCCTTTCTGGATCTTACATATACCAATCTGGCCTTAGATACACTATAAAACTGAGGATGACCTTGAACTTCTATCCTCCTACCTGTGCTTCCAAAGTGCTGATATTATAAGCATGCAATATCAGGTCTTGTTATGGAGTTCTGAAGTTGTACCCAGGACCTTATGCCTGCTAGGCAAACACTATACTGATTTACTCCCCAGGCTTTCTCTTGTTCTATTTTATATAATCTTATTCTCTCTCTCTCTCTCTCTCTCTCTCTCTCTCTCTCTCTCTCTCTCTCTGTCTGATTACCCAGAAACTTTACTATGTATCTAAGGATAGCCTCACCTTACCTCAGCTCATCCTACTAAGTCTTAAAATTAAAGGTGTAATTTTAAGACCACACAAGGCCTATTACTATTTTTAAATAATTCATTTTGCAAACATCTGGTTTGTGTGGTCTCATCTCCCATCTGGAATCTAGGTATAACCAGAAATTATTTTTTTTATTATGTTTGTTTGTTTTATAGACAGAGGGAGTGTGGTTGGTGGAGGAATGTACACAAGAGATATGGGTAAGAGAGTGTAAGCATGTGGGTGAAGGTTTGTTGGTGAAAGGGTGTGGGTGTGTGGATGAAGGGGTGGTTTGTAAAAGGGTGTGGGTGTTGAGTATGCCCATCCACAGTATGTGCATAGAGTCCAGAAGTAAACATTTAGAAATCAGTTCTCTCCAACTAGTGGATGCACTCATATTCAAATCCATTTGACCAATCTATTGAGCCTTCTTCTTGGCCCTCAAAATTGGGCTTTTCATGTTCTTTCAATAGAAGTTAGCTTTGCCATTCAAACTTTTCCTGGTGGTCACAATTTTCATGTCTGGTGAGATTCTCTGAAGACATATATCCCTTATATTTTTGGCATTGTATGTTCACGTATAGTTCAGTCACAAGTAGATTTTGGTTCTTATATAACTTGATTTAGCTTTCTAGCCCAGTCTTGATTGTTGATATTTAAAACCATTCAGAAAAGGAATACACTCTCATCTTTAATTCAATTCTTTCTCATTCAGTTTCTTTGTAATTGCAGTTTCAGAGTAAACTTTCATATGAGGAAATCTCTACCTGTCCAGATAATCATAGCAACTTATTGCCTGGGCTGAGAATTGGGAGGATCAGAAAATATATTCATGCTTGTATTAACAGAGTCTTCAGACTCCACACTATGTAACTTCTGCATGTATATTTTATGCCTACAGATATATATTGTTTAATAATTGATAGAACCAGATACACTTGCTACAAGGCAATGTGATGTTCTCATTTGATTCACTCTGGTAGAATCACTTTCTACCCAGGACTTTACTGCAACTCTGTGCATGGTAAATATTTAATAGCATTAGTAGCATCAGAGTCTATTTTTCTTTGAAGAGTACTTAATTATGTCAATTTCCCCAAAATGAGATGCTAAAGTAAAGAAAGTATCATTTGAATTTAGAACAAATAGGTGAATGCGCAAAGCTCTTTGCATATGCCTCCTCCAAAAAAAAATGCCAGCATGTCCCTCTAATGAGGTAGCAGCAGAACCCCAACACAATTCATTGACAACATCAATAATTGACTATCTTCATGAACCCTTCACTGTGCCTGAGCATAAGTCTACTTACCACACTCAATTAATTGAGGATCTGTTGAATTAAGCATGATATAATTGATGTAAGATGAGGACATTGCTTGAAGGTGAAGAACAGATCTCAACCTTAGGGCCATCTCTGGGATGTCATCCACCTTGGGCTGTTTTTCTTGTTTTTGTTTGTTTGTGTGTTTGTTTTGATGCAGAGTCTTTCATTGGTCGGAAGTTTCAACAGTTGTCTGGGATTGAGGACCAGTGAGCTCCAAGGATCTCCTTATTTCTGCCTCCCTAATGTTGGGACTACAAATGTACATCACCATACCTAGACTTTTGACATATGTTCCAAAGATTAAATCACAGACATTTTATTGACTGAGCTAACATTCAACCCCTCCCCTATTTTGGCATGGATATTAAATAGAATCATATGCAGATATTTGATAATTTTGACCTAAAAAAGGGTGATTTTAAGCATATCAGCTCATATTCTTTTAGTACAGAATTTCAGATGAAGTACAAAAGATAATTCTGTTCATTCTTCCCTGTGAATAACAGATCATGTTATGTTCTGGATAATTTTTTTTTATATTATCTCTACAATGTTCTGAGCCAAGACTATGAGTGATAGGAAAGTTGAGAGAATGAGCAACCAAGTTCTGCATGGCTTTCTTCTTAGTGTACTTGCGTCCCTGGGAAACAGCTATTTTATGCTGTCCTCATGTGGTAACACAATTTCTGTTCTCTCTTGGCATTTAACCATGCAAAGAAAAGAAACTTGTAATTCTTGACAATGCCAGAAACACACTATTCCTCCAAAAAGAACAAGCGAGAGTATGGCCCTCTGTGATGATGGTGGCTTTAACTCCATGATTTAAAATTATTAAAAGTATTGGCTACACACACACTCGATTCTGATTAAAAGTCAACATACATACAAACACAAGTGTGCCAAAAGCCATATATGTACCTCTTATCAGTGGTTATTCTTGACTTATGTAATTAAGCTACTTAATTTATACTTTAGTGACAAAGAAGATCCAAAAATACATAATCTTCTAAGTCAAAAACCCATTGGCCACTGGCCAATAACTCTTAAGGTTCTCAAATAATGTTTGATCATTCTTCCTCCTATGTCTGATTCTTCCATATCCATTTCATCAGTACTACTCAAAGCTCCACATTGTAGGAAGCCATGTGCAAACACTTTGCTTAGTTTAGAGCACTCATCTTTGTTTACATTTGTGCTATATAGCATGATGTTTAGGTACACACATATGTGTATGATATGCAGAGATGATTATGTCAACCTCACGAATAAGTCCATGAACACATGGCACATTTTAAATTACTTAAAAATTATCTTGAAATACTCAATACATTTTAATTTACTTTAGAGATCATCTTAATGTGAAAAAAATTAAAAACTTGTTCATAATTTCAAAATGAAAATGTGTACACTTGGAGACATGATTCTTCTCTTTCTTTCCTTCTTTCTTTCTTTTCTTCATTCCTTCCTTCCTTTCCTTCTTCCCTTCTCTCTCTGTTTCTTTTTCTACATAGTGTTTTTTTTTGTCTGTGTGTTCTAATACTTTCTCTGTGTGTATTTCTGTGTACTATATGCATACCCTGTGCCTGCAGAAGCTATAACATGGCATCATATCTCTTCAAACCTGAGTTACAGATGGTTGAGAGCTGCTGTAAGGATACTGGAAATTTAACTAGATCATCTAGAAGAGGAGCCAGCACTCCTAATTACTTAACTAACCTCTCCAGCCCCTCCTCATGCTCACAATCACTCCTCACCTTCATGTACATATACTGAGTTTTCCTTCAATGAACTCAATGTTGTGTTTTTAATTTATGTTAGATTCCACCTACATTATTCATTTTTTCTTTGCTATGGTAACATATGTCACAGAAACAACTAAAGAATGAAAAGCTTCATCCTATCTTAAATTTTCAGTGGGTGGAATCCAAAGACACCTGGCATCATGTTCCTGACTTGTAGTGAAGAACAATGTCATGGCCATAGCAGCATGTGACAAAAGATGTTCATTCATCCCATAATAAAAAGCAGTGGAGGCAATAAAGTAAGTGGCAGGGTCGAACTTTCATCCTAAGATCATGTGACATTTAGAAAATTCTTGATCAGTCTATAAACTGTGCATACTCAATGAATTTCACTTTCTGGCTGCCAAATGAAAGCTGATGTGACAAACACTTTGTTTCAGAAACAATTTTATGCCATTAAGAAATTGTATTATGAAGGCAGCCCAGTGCTCAATCTATGCATGAGGTTTCAAATACTTCCAAATAATTTAAATTTGGAGCCGTCTTTTGAAAGATAAACAACTCCAGTAGCATTTATGTTTAAAAGAAAGCCTTGATCTGAATTGCTCTGTGATATCTCTTGGGAAAAAGACTGAATTATTCAGCTAAACATCTCCTACCTAGAAGGGTGCTCCCTGCCAGTCTCCTCAGCATGTACTGGACTCATGCTGTCTCTCATCCCAATCATTCCCAAATCTTCCTTGTACTCTGCACCCCAACTGATGTTTTCCCAATGGTTCTGCCACCACACAGCCTCAGGTCCTGTAGGAACCCTTTTCTCTCACAGTTGGCAGTACATCCCCCTTGCTGATTAACCTACTTGCCTCAATGAGGTTCAAACACACCTGCTCCTACTCTCTTACCCCAACTTTTCAGAGAACCATACTTCATTAATAGTTTGTCAGTGTTCCCCTTTTCCCTTTTACAATCCAGGTTGGCACCAAAGAAACTTCATAAAACAAAAGAGTTCACATTCCTGCATGCTGAAAACCACATAGTAGCTAGGCAATTTCAGACTAAGTAGACTGCAATTACTTTTAAATTTAGTATACCACAAATTAAAAATAAAAAGGATAAATATCCCCCAGTATGACATCATCATCATCCTCAACCTCATCCTGATCCTGATCATCATCATCATCATCATCATCATCATTTAATCCTTTTTTACAGTCCAGTCTTCAACCCCCTCCCAGTCTAGCCCCCAACTTGCTCCCCATCCCATAGCTCCTTCTACCCCTGTCTCCAAGAGGATGTCCCCTCCCCACCACCCCCACCAGGCCTCTCTACTCCCTGGGGCCTCAAGTCTCTCCAGGGTTAGCTGCATCTTCTCTCACTGAGGCCAGACCAGGCTGTCATTAGCTGAATATGTGTTGGAGGCCTCATGTCTACTGGTGTGTGCTGCCCGGTTGGTAGCTCAGGGTCAAAGAGATCTCAGGGGTCCAGGCCAGTTGAGACTGCTGGTTTTCCCATGGGGCTGCCCTCCTCCTCAGTTTCTTTTAGCTTTTCCCCAGTTCAATTGCGGGGGTCCCCAGATTCTGTCCATTAGTTGGGTGCTAGTACCTGCATCTGACTCTTTCAGCTGCTTGTTGGGCCTCTCCGAGGGCATCCATGCTAGGCTCCTGTCTGCAAGCACGCATCAGTAACTGTCTCAGGACCTTGGGCTTTTCTTTGAGCTAGATTCCAATTTGCACCTTTCGCTGGACCTTCTTTCTCTCATGCTCTTCTTTTTGTCCGTGCAGTTCCTTCAGACAAGAGCTATTCTGGGGTCAGAGTTTTTGACCATGGGATGGCAAACCCATCCCACCATTTGATGTCCAGTCCCTCTACTGGAGGTGGACTCTACAAGTCCCCTTTCCCATTGTAGAGCACTTTATCCAAGGTCCTGAGAGTCTCTCACTTCCCAGGTCTTTGATACATTCTAGAGGGTCCCCCTACCTACTTTCTGAGGTTGCCTGTCTACATTCTTTCTGCTGGCCCTCAGGGCTTAAGTCCTGTCCCCCTACCAAATACCTAATCATGTTTTCCCTTCCCCTCCCTGTCCTCTCTCTTACTCAGGTCTCTCCCTCCCTCTGTCCCCTGTGATTGCTTTCTTCTCCCTACCAACTGGGATTGAAGCATCCTCACTTGGGCCCTTCAGCTTGTTAACCTTCTTGAGTTCTGTGGATTGTGTCCTGTGTATTTTGTACGCTTTTGGCTAATATCCACTTATAAGTGAGTATACACCATGCATGTCCTTTTGGGTCTGAATTACCTCATTCACGATGATATTTTCTAGTCCCATCCATTTGCCTGCAAAACTTAATAGTTTAGTAGTATTCCACGTGTAAATGAACCACATTTTTTATATCCATTCTTCCACTGTGGGACATGTAGGTTGTTTCCAGCTTCTGGCTAAAACAAAGGAGACTGCTATGAACATAGTGGAACACGTGCTCCTGTGGCACGGTGAGGCACCTTTTGGGTATATGCTCAAGAGTGATATAGCTGGATCTTCAGGTAGGTCTATTTCTAATTTTCTGATGAACCTCCAGATTGATTTATACTGCAATTCTTACACCATTACATATAATGTGTGTTAATAGTCACACATAAAGATACATATACAGTTTCTTGTTTTGGGTTTTCTGTAGTATCCAAGTCGATTGCTTCTAATAACTTTGCATGCTTGAAGTTAGAGGTCATTGCTTTAGTTGATTAAACTGTTTTCTCCATTTGTAATACTATTGTATCTTGACTTTATGTCTTTAAAAAAGAATACTGATTGTTTTTTTTACTTACACTTTATATATAACAGAAAATGGCTACAGGCAATATCAGTTTTGAGTTTATGGTTAGGGTTATAGGATATCTATATCCTATAATCAATCAATCAATCTATCTATCAATCTATCTATCTAATATTTAATAAGTATGTTTTGTGTATATATGTACATATGAACATGTATGCATATATGTATAACCCATTTAATAATTATATACAATCCATGGAGTCTATCTATATATCTATGCATCTGTATTTATACACACACACACATACCTACACACAAACACACATATGTACAAGTGTAACAAAATAAAGAAAACAAGTCATGAGTATGGGAGGTAGAGAGGATATGAGAGGAATTGGAGTGGGAAAGAGGGGGCTTATATAGTGCTCACATATAATGTTTTCAAAAAATTAAAATGAAAAATTATATGCAGCAGTTTGTATATATTAACTGCCTAAATATTCCATAGTTGTCTATGAAACTTGATTGTCAGTTCCTGAGGAGTATGGAACCAGAAATATTTTGAATTCAGTCAAATCAAGTAACCATGCATTTAAAAAATAATATAATCAAAGTTGTCTGTAATTCTGCTTGATGTGGATTCTGACTTTTTCAAAGTGTTACTTTTTCATTTTTATGTTCTATAAAGTTTCTATAAAATATGTGCTGACATGAATTATTGTGGCTATCCTTTCAGTGGTTTAAATTGCTCGAGTTAGGGATTCTGGAGACTGGAAAGTGCATCTTCGTGTGTTTTTCGGTCACATTTCTTTTATCTGTGTGCTTATTGCTTAAGTGTCTCCTTAGATGATAAATAAGCTCTTTCAAGCCCTATTTCAGCTGTAGTTCTATGAAAAGCACACAGTATCTTCACAGTTAGTGAACTAATGTAACTGCACCTTCTCAAAATGTCCAGAGGCAACCTAGACAAGGATGTCAAGGCTGAGGTAAGAGCTCAGCATTCTACGTCTTAAAAATTGGCTTTAAGAAGGGAAAGTATGCTCATTAAGCACTAAAAGGAAATACATTTGGAAAAATGAAATTAATGTGGTACTACTTAAAAATTGTTCACATTTATTCTGTCTTTCTCTCCTTCTCTCCCCAACTCCTCCCTCCCTCCCCTACTCCTCCCTCTGTGAATGTGTGTGTATGTATGTAACTGTGTATGTGCATGGGACAGTGCCTGTGTGGAAATCAGACAACAGCTTACAGAGATCAGTTCTTTCCTTCTACTATCAAGGTTTCTGGAGTCAAAATCAGGCTTGGTGGCAAGCACCCTGTTACCCACTGTGCAAACTCATCAGCCCACATCCCACATGAAATTACTTTGTTTTTATTTTGTGAAACTCAGCCCAAATGATCTCATATCAGAACTATTGTATTATTTCCTCCCCTTCTTGGAAGAGATCCATTTCTTCCCTTGTCAAATTTCTCCAGTGAACCAGTTCTCTTGCTTAGTCTTAACCCATAATCTAAGGACCTGCTGCTATTTCACCTTGTTCACTTCATCCCTCGAATCCGTCAGCATCAGCTGAATTCCTCTATGTATCTTCCAGATGGAATTATGAACCTTGTTTGATTTTCTCAAACATTTTGAATAAACTGGAGTTACTAATACTAATAACAATAAGTTCAGGCGGGATATTCCTAACTAAAGTCTATCTGAATGTGCTCCAATTGTAGCAGCTAAGACCAAACTTTGTTCTTCAGAGCATTAGGAGAAGCGTGGCATTTGTTTAACAATTGCACTGTTTTTCTCACACTGAAGAGTGATGCTGAGCAGATTAAAGATGTAGGAAAAGAGCTAAGAGGAGATGATGGCTACAAAACGAGAAAGCCAGATGGAGGATGGAGCATAACCAACAAAGTCTGATGTGCTTTCTGGTCCGTAGGACTACAAACTTGAGCACACCTGGCACTAAACTACTGGGCTTTCAGAGGTGAAGTTTGTATAAAGTTAGACAATGAAAATCCAAGAAAATATGAGGACTGAAGGACTGAGATAATCTGTTGATATTCAGAGAGACAAAGGCATAATGCAGAAGGCAGCACTTGATAAAGATTTTAAACAATTAGTGTAATTTGAATAAAGAGAGCAAGCAGCCAAGAAGGTGTTTTCTGTGCAAAGGTACCTGTGAGTCATTTGGCTGGGGTATAAGAAGGATTTGAGGTTTTACGGAGCGTAGGTCAGCGTGGGGAAAATGGGTCTGTCTAAAATGTACTAGTATCTGCATTCCAGCAAGGGAAAGCAGGGCAGCTTGCTGTAAGGAATGGCAAGAGTCCTTGGATGTGTTTTAGCACAGGGTTAATAGGACTAGATGTTCGGCATTGCTGACAGCATTCTGCTAAAAGCAGAGTTTTGCAGTGTTGAAAAATGTTGAGGTTTCATGTTAACACCAAATTCTCCTTCCTAAGGGCTGTGAAGAAATTCTTACTGAGGTGTAGTACAAATGTATTGCACTGTACCCCAGAGTCAGGAAGAAGGCCCATTAAGGGGTTTCATTCAAGACCCTCTGTCTATAATGAGTGAGATGGTGCGTTAGCTCTGTCTGGAAGCTATTTGGATGACTGATGGTGCTGAGGCATCTAATTTAAACTTACTCGGGTTTATCTGGCCTGAGGGAGTTGCTAAAATATTTTAACCGACAAGGTGGGGATTAACTATTAAAGAGTGATAGAAAAATCAGTCAGGTGTCTTACCTGAGAGGAAGCTAAGGCCTCAAGCAAGTCAAGAGAAAAGCACCAGCAAAGACTCTTAGGATGCATTACTCAAGGCTTCCTTCCTTTGGCCTAAGCAGAAATGCTAAGTCTATCCTGACTGTGGATTCTGAACAAGTCACAACAGAGGTCAATGTACTGGACATTGTACTTGGATAGCTTTGATCTTAAGTGTCTGCTCAGTGCCCTTTTCTTTGTTGTGGGCACTAGCTACTGGAAATGAAAGCTACAAGTCTTGCCAAGGCCTTTTCAAGGCTGTTGGGAAATCTTAGGACTGCCCATCCATTATCTGCCTATCACCAGCTTGATTGATACCCATTTCTTCATCAACATCTTCTAGCATCTGCCCCTTGACTTTTTACTGCATCTGAGAGTTCCAGTAAGTATAATTCTGGTCCATCTATCTAGCCTGCTTTCTCTGAGAAAGAACCTAGCTTCCAACTCAGGCCTTGTTCCTACTAGAGCGATATATATTGAGTGAGCATTGCAGATGTATGTGCATAATTCCACATATGCATCATTCACTGAATAAAAATCAATCTAATATGAGGAAGAGCTGAGTTGGAAGTTGGGTTTTTCTTCTTAGAAAAAGCAGACTAGATAGGACAAGAAGTGAGTGTGTGTGTGTGTGTGTGTGTGTGTGTGTGTGTGCGTGTGTTCATGTGTGTGCTGTTATATATATGGTACATACATGCACATGTTCATTTTGTGTACACACATGCAGAGGTCAGAGGATAACCTTGAATATCCTCTTCCTCAGAAATATCCCACCCTTGTTTTTTAAGACAAGAATCTTTCAGGTGACCTAGAATTCACCAAATAGGCTATTATAGCTGGCTGGTGAACCTCGGGGACCTAGCCCCTATTCATCTCTCCACTAGTGACTACAAATAGACTTGGATTTTGTGTGTTTGGGGTGAGGTGTTTGGGGACAGCTTCTGAGAGTCTAATTCAGGTCTTCCTACTTGCAAGTCAAACGTTTTACACACTAATGAATCTTCCCAGCTTAGATGTCTACATTTCTGACAAACCTATTAACTGATCCAAATGAAACTTACATAGAGAAACTGCCCTAGATTGTAAGCTACCTGAAAATACCAAATCAGTTTTGCTAACCATTATGCAATAGTGTTTAACAGAGAATTATTTACAGAGAACCAATTTGTCATATATTTATGGAAAAGATAAGAATGTGGCCACATTTCATTGTTTAAACATTTTATTATTTGCTTATACAAAAGACAAAAGTCAACCCCAGACTCAGTGGTTGTAATGGGTATTCCTGGCTGTCAACTTAACTATATCTGGAATGAACTACAATCCAGAATTGAAGGGCTCACTTGTGATCCAGATCTTGAGGCTGGAAGACACAATTTTCTGACCTGGATCTTGGCATGGCAATTTTGAGGCATAGTGGTTATGAAAAGCTTAAGTCCAGGCAAGGTAGTACACACCTAAAGGAGACTAAGGCAAGGAGATCTCTGAGTTCAAGGTTAGCCTAGGACAAAACAAGTCCCAGATCCAGGCATGGTGGTACATACCTTTAATCGAGACCACACCTTCTGCTGGAGACCTACATAAAGACATTGGAAGAAGGAATATTCTCTCTTTGCCTGCTTGCATTTACTTGCCAACACATCTATTGGAATCTACTTCTAGAGAAGACCAACTGAAACAACTAGACTCATGGGACTGAGCAACTACTAGATACTTTTAGGGGGCAGAGATATTATTATTTTATATACTTTATTTACATTTCAAATGTTTCCCCCTTTCCAGATCTTCCCTTTGGAATCTCCCAATTCCCTCCCCCTCCCCCCACACACCCAACCACCTACTTTTGTCTTCCCTCCTTGGCATTCTCCTATACTGGGGGATCTCCCAGCCCCCCAAGGGAGGCCCAAGGGCCTCTCCTCTCCCTAATGGCTAACAAGACCCTCCTTTGTCACATATGTGGCCAGCACCTTCCATGTGTATTCTGTGGTTGGTGATCCAGTCTCCAGGAGAATAGGGAGGTCAGGTCAGTTGGCACTGTTGCTCCCTCCATGGGGATGCCAACTCCCTTAACTCCTTCAGTCCCTTCTCTAACTCTTCCATCTGGGGCCTCACACTCAGCCCTATGGTTGCTATGAAGTGACTCTTGGATATAAAGAAATGTTCAACATCCTTAGTCATCAGGGAAATGCAAATCCAAACAACCCTGAGATTCCACCTCACACCAGTCAGAATGGCTAAGATCAATAACTCAGGTGACAGCAGATGTTGGTGAGGATGTAAAGAAAGAGGAACACTCCTCTATTGCTGGTGGGAATGCAAGCGGATACAACCTCTCTGGAAATCAGTTTGGCAGACTTTCAGAAAAATGAACATAATACTACCTGAGGACCCAGCTATTCCACTCCTGGGCATATACCCAGAAAGTGCTCCAAAATATAATAAAGACACATGCTCCACTATGTTCATACAAGCCATATTTATAATAGCCAGAAACTGGAAACAACCCAGATGTCCCTTAACAGAGGAATGGATACAGTAAATGTGGTACATTTACACAATGAAATACTACTCAGCAATTAAAAACAATGACTTCATGAAATTCTTAGGCAAATGGATGGAACTTGAAAATATCATCCTGAGCGAGGTAACGCAGTCCCAAAAGAATGAACATGGTATGTACTAACTACTAGATTCTTATACTGCCCATTCACAACTGACCATTGTTGGAGTATTTGGACTACAGACTATAACTCATCACAACAAATTCCCTCAATATAGAGAGACATTCCATAAGTTCTGTGACTCTAGAAAACCCCGACTAATACAGTGGTTAAACAATTAAAAAGAACAAAGGGACTGCAACGTTTCCTGCAACTCCTCAAGTCAGTTGTTTTGGATCCTAGCCTGGGAGTCATTGCAACTGCCAACATACTGTGTGCATCTACTGATGTTAAACATTTTGCTGTTACAAGTTTGCCAACTTGAGAAAAAACTGTTGCCAAGTTAGAAAGAAGCAGTGTAGTACAGAATATGACCATGGCTCACATGAGGAACCTAAGCCAAGTATAAGAAAAAGAACAAATCCTCAGTATTTATTGTTTGTTTGTTTGTTCATTTGTTTTGGTTTTTCAGTAATTAACATGGTCTCCACAGGAAACTGCAGAGAACAGTGGGCTGTTACTTCATCCGAAACTGGTGGAAATATCACACATTAAGAATTTCAGATAATTGTTGACTACAAGAGCCACAGTGGCAATGTAAAAGCCCCTGGCAAAAAAGACCTATCCAATACTCTAAAGATGAATAAAACCATATACAAATATCCCAGGAGATGTTTAAGCCTCTTTCTTTGGTGATTTTGTGGTGAAATCACATTATTCATGGGGACAATGCAGCATTATCTGATTTACATAAGATGTTATGTGATTTTTAGCAGTCAGGTGGCCTATAATATGTGGGCACAATGAACAGCTATGGGGATACCATATGTTCAGTTTTCCTAGACCTCTCTAGCTACCATAAGTTTAATCTCCCCTTGGTTGAACTTGAGTTTAGTATAGGTAACAGATGTACAAAATTATCTAACTATATTCTTACTCAAAATCATATTCTTATTCAAATCTGTATATATACACATATATATGAATGTGTCTCATTCATATATATATATATATATATATATATAATTCACATATTTATGATGAACATATTGCAAATATATTCACAAGATTTATTCAAGAAGCTGAAGTTCTAGGCCCACTCCTTCAGGCTTTGGAGTTGATAATTTATAAATCTTATAACAATCTTCTTATTTGCTTGAATGCTGTAGATGATTCTGTAAAAGTGCAATGTTTTATTAATCTCTTAGGTGGAAACCACCATCATAGCATTGTGAATATTTGAAGTGTAAATCCATAGAACCTTTTAATCATGTTCAGTGCTATAGTCTATAAACATTCTTATTTTCTAAATTGGAGATTTTTAATATTCCCATGGACAGTGCACTGAGTATAATTAGTAGCATTTTCTGTGCTACAATTAGACACCTTTGATACTAGTTTATTTTATTGCCACCTCTTCACTGTTAGAAGAAAGTCTATGTTCCTGACCTGTAACTCGGATGAGATTCAGATAAATTTACTAGGCACATAGGTGTAGAGAGAATCCCTTATATACAGTGTCCAAGTATCACCTGTCGGTAAAAAGCCGATGTCCTATTAGCTGAGGCAAGAATTAGAAGAGAAGACATTTGACAGAGAGAGCTGGGAATGAATCAAAGTGGGAGATTAACCACCCAGACTCTGAGGAAACAGATGTATGAGACAGAGAATATGTATCCAGCCATGTAGTGCACATAGCATAGAATAAATGGGTTACATAATTTATGAGCTAGTCAGGGAACATGCCCATGCTTATGACCTAGAGATTTATTCATACATAAATAGTGTTTGAGTTATTATTCAGGAATAGGAGTGCAGGTGGAAAAACACACTGTTACACATAAACTCTGAGCTCTCAGGACATGATGACACTACATACCATAGAATGACATACACAAGAATTTAAATAGAAGAACAAAACTGGTGATTTGGGAACTATAGGAAATAGATTTTGAGGTAATAAGATGATCAGGTAACCTTTCATTTCAAGGGAGGATGTTATCAGCTTGTTTGAAGGATAGCAGGTAGGAGAACCTCTGTGAACGTTTGTATATGCTCTGCCCAGAGAGTGGCACTATTAGAAGGTGGAGTAGGTATGTTACTGTGGGTGTGGGCTTTAAGACCCTCATCCTAGGTGTCTAGAAGCCAGTCTTCTGCTAGCAGCCCTCAGATAAAGATATAGAACTCTCAGCTCCTACTGCACCATACCTGCCTGGATGCTGCCATGTTCCTGCCTTGATAATAATGGATTGAATCTCTGAACTTGTAAGCCAGCTCCAATTAAATGTTCTTATAAAAGTTGCCTTGGTTATGGTGTCTGTTCATAACAGTAAAAACCTAAGACACCCTCTGATCAGGTATAACCAGATAATACACTCAGACTCTATGTCAAAAAGAGTTGTCTGAACTTATCTACTGGAAAGCCTTACCCTTCCTATTTTAGATGTCAAAGAAGTGTGTGCTATTGAATCGTCTTCAGGCTGCACACTAAACAACTGGTACACTGAATATTCACTCTGTGTTCCATGGTTGAAACAATGCTTAAAGTGGATTTCTCATTTAATTGAAGGATACTTTAATTTTAGAATGAGTTTTTGACCATCTCATATACACTAGGTAAAATAAAAATTGTAATTATTTTAGTGTGGATAAAATAGGATAACACAGAAGAAAGCAATTATGATTCAATATTGAACTATCACTAATTATGCAAAAGCATTTTTAAAGTCCAGTGGAGCTTAGAGTCATTAAAATTGAACAGTTTATAGCTAAGCTTTGAAAGTGTTCCAACAAAGTTCATTAAACTTAATCCCAAAATGTATATGCTAATGAAACTAGGGGTAGGAGATATTATCAGAATTAGATGAAGTTATTGATTTAGGTACCACAATGGCTTTAGTAGCTGTACAATTTGAAGGGATACCCAAGTTTCATCATAACTCTGTATAACATGTCTCCTGTCATGTTTATGGTACATCAGAATGTCCTCACCAGTAGCTAAGCACATAGTAGATATACATTACATTTATCATCTTCTTGAACTTTAAAAAAATATTTCAAAAGTAAATTATCATAGAAAATAAACTAGAGTACTATTACTACTACTACACATACACACACACACACACACACACACACACACACATGCATGCATGAAAGCACTCATTCAGAAAAGCTGAATTAAGGCAACCATGTCAGAATATAGAATCTCCACCTTCTGCTCAATAATCTCTCAATTCCTTGGGAGATTATTCAATTCCTGAATCATCAGCAGTGACAGAACAACAGCATTGTCATAAAGACTACTTGTGAAGGTTTAAATATATGCATTTTGTTTGTTTTTGTTTTTTTTTGTTTGGTTGGTTGGTTTTGATTTGTTTTTGTTTTTTTGTTTTTTTTAGGTTTTTTTTTTGGAGCTGAGGACGAAACCCAGGGCCTTGCGCTTGCTAGGCAAGTGCTCTACCACTGAGCTAAATCCCCAACCCCAGTATTTGCAATATTTGCATTTTGAATTTAATTATTTTCCTCAGATTGATACTCACATGCAAGACCCACTAACTTTGGAGCATATGTTAGTAATAATATGCTTAAGATGCAAGATGATTTGTGCACGTGACCTGCTAACTTTGCTGCCTTGTCATCAGGTTTGTTCTCTATTGGTATACCACATAAATACATTCAAGTTATATGTTACAAGGTATTGCTACAAATGCTAATGTTCTTGATGTATGAATATCTTCAATGCTTGTTACTGACACTGTCCTAACATAAGCAGGACAACAACTTGCTTAGGTTATGAAAAACCATTATTTGGAGTTCAAAATGATCATAAAGAACAATGCCTTCCTTATACCTTAGAAACATTCTTCCTGAAGGCAGCTGTACTTCATTGCTGAAAATAACACCACTTTAGATGAGCACACAGATATATTTTGATTGTACGCTGCTTCTGTACTCAGCTTGTGATTTCTCATCTTTCAAATGGGAATAATGCTGAAATAAGCACACTTGTTCAATTGAATAGATTTAAGCATGCAGTGGACTCACATGGTCTCCTGCAAATACTAAAGTTGTTTTTCTAGTTATAATTAAATTAAATGAGAGATTTTATTAGTTGCTTTTTAGAGTTTATTTGTACTTGGGGTGATATAAACAGAAATGGTCCATTGAATAAGGCTTAGTGAAATATAGCAATTGCATTTTTACTTTGTCTAAAGCAAGCTAGCTCTTTTAAACTTTCCCTTCATTTGGAAACATACAAAGTAGACATAAAATTGCATGGTTATCTACTTGGCAGAAACAGCTGGATCCCTACATAAGGAACACTCATATTTCTTTCTTTTTTTAATGAATTAATTTATTTACTTACTTACATCCCAATATTAACCCTCCTCTTCTCTCAGTTGCCTCCTGTCACAGCTTCTCTCCCATGCCCCTTTACCCTTTCCCCTGAGAAGGAGGATCCCTGTGTTCCTGTGTATCACACACTATCTCTTACCAGTCACTGCAGAACTGGGTGCATCCTCTCTTACTGAGGCTCAACAATTCCCCTAACTGGCCCAATTAGGGGAACGAGATCCACAGACAAGCAAGAAATTCAGGGACAGCCCCTTTACAGTTGTTGCCGACCCACATGAAGACCTAGCTACACATATGCTACATATGTATGGAGCAGAGGGGCAGGTCTAGTCTTTGGTTGGTATTTCAGTCTCTGGGACTCCTAACGGGTCCACATTAGATGAGATTTTTTGTCACAGTAAGACAAACTCTTATGTTTCTAACATATACATTAAATGTACTATTTAAGGCCACATAAATCAAATTTTTATTTTAAGAATTAATTGTAAATAATAAACCCTACAGATAACCTTATTAAAAATATACATTGTATCTCTTCTTATACTGTTAAATATATTCATAGCATTGTAGAACATAAGCTTTATTTTGAAATTCATGGTTTAATCAGTACTTTATGCTATAAACTAACAGCATATGAAGGTGGAAACTGGAAGACCTGAACCCCAAAGCCCACCCACTGCTATCTTCTTACCTTGGCTTCCCTTTGTATTCTACCCTGAGTGTTGTCTTTACTATGAGTGGCATTCTGACCATCCATGAAAGCTTCATTCAGCTATCCCACAGCACTTTGTTACCATCAACTCATAAAAAAGCAAACAGAAATGACATTGCCATCCTTTAAGAGAAGGAATCCAGTAAAGAGCAATGATTCATCACAGAAATGTTCATCAATTCAATTTTTACAGAGATTTCTAGCATCACAAACATTCTTTGGCCTTGATCTCATACTTGCATTTCCTAGAGAGGTTAGTTTACCAGGATGAAGTCCTGAGAGCATCTATCTAAAACGTCAGGCCCAGACCAGTTATGTCTCTTTTTCAGGGACTAAGGACAATGCTCATCCTTTATCTACAAGATCACATAGCTGATCAAACAGACACATATTTCTTGAATTCACAAAGAAACATAGATGAACAGTGAAAAATAGAAGTAGCTGAGGAATACCACTTCTAAAAATGTTCTACAAAAATTTTTATTATATTCTCCTTTCTCTCCATTTATTAGTTTGACAAGGCTGAAGATACAGCCAAACACTGTCTTGAGTGTCTGGGTAGTGGCAGGAGTCATTTATATGGAGAACTCCACTCTTTACAGTATCTGCACTAGGCACATTTCTCTCCTACACCCAATTTAAACTATCCTCAGCGATATGAGTGTTGGCTTAACTCTGGCAGGTTCTTGGTTAGTATCCCAAGAGCACAAGTACATAAAAAGGTTAGTAAAAATAAATAGTAGGAGAAAATAAAGTGGTTAACTTCTGACTTATTGTCTAGTGAATGTGCAGGTTAACACTTAGTTAACGTTCTCTGTTCAACATTTCCACTTTCAGATTTATCCTGAATACATTTCTTGCCTACATGCTCCTATCTACTTCCAATTCTATATTGTTTCAATAAATAAATAATCTCTGAGCATGAGTGAACGGATGAGCAGATGAATAAATGAGTGATAGGAGAGAGGGAACATGGAATGAATTAATCAACAGCTGAATAAGTACCTTCCCTCCCAGACAGATAAGCTGATGTGAAGTTCAAATAAATATTGCTTAACATCAGTTGAATAATTTAGATTTGTTCCTAAATATTTCTCCCCGTAGTCTTCTGATTTTCACATCAGCAGAAAAATGGGTACTTACTGCCTTAGTTTTGTCTCGCTCTCTCGCAAAGCTTTCCTTCCAAGGAATTTTTCTGATTATTTTTCCTCACATTCATCCTTCGTTCTTGTTATCTATGTAACTGAGACTAGAAGAGCTATGACCTTCTACCTAGACTCTGATAAACACACCAAATGCATAGGCAATAGAAAGAGGAGATGCTCCAGAATCAAGTTTTTCCAATATCATTAAAAAATCAAAGAATGAGAGCCTCAATATCTCTAAGTATTAAAGTAATATTATTGCTTTCTGTTCAGACATCTATAACAAAGTGTTTTAAACTGGGTGTCTTATAAATGACTAAAATATGTTTCTTAAAGCTTGGGCATCTGGAGATTTAACATCTTGGGAGATTTGGAATCTGGAATTTGGATTCCATAAATCCAAATCCATAATGGTCCATAAATGGGGCTTTCTTCCTGTGCCATCACACGATAGACTGCTTATGGCAAAATTCTGGTATGTCTTTTATAAAGAAACTAAGGCAAATAAAAAGGGCTCTACCTTCATGGTCTAATTACCTCCCAAGTTGCCATTCCTAGATACTATCATCCAGCAGATTAACATTTCAATGCTTGGATCATTTAGGCTAATAAATATTCAGACTATAGCTCTGAATATATATGCACAGCCATATTATTGCAGAATTTGGAAACAGAAACCCAGGAAGGAAAAATTACACAATAACCATAATGCCAAGTGTATATTGCTCTATTTCTCAATAGTATTCCTGGTTATTTTCCTCTTAAAGGATCAATACAAGCCTGTTGTAATTCATTATCACCAGTCTGCTTCTGATGTACATTTTTCATCTATCCTATCTAAAGTCCATACAAACAACTTGTACTTTCATGAAGTAACATCTCTTTTGAGGAAGCAAAATGCATATATTGTACATAACCAGAAAATAAAATGAGCCTAAAAACAGAGGCAAGAGACCAGGAAAGCTGAAGGAACTGATGCAAATTCCCAATTCAGACTTTCTCTAGATGAACCCAGTCCCACCCCTTCATATCACCTTGAAACTATTAAAGCATTCGTCTCCTTTTGTCAAAGACAAGAAAGCAAGAACATTTCATCTTTGAAGTCACTCTGCCTTTACCATTAGGAAAAAAAAAATGTATCTACTGAAGGCTTTTATTTTTCAACACAGCATCACAATAAAAGAGTAAGTGGCTTTGTACTGAAAAATAATATAGAAAGATAATTAAATCTCAGGGGCATTTTTTGGTCTAATGCAGGAAGAAAAACAAGCATCAAGGCTGATCCCAAAGACACTGCCCAACCTGCCATCACCACTAACGTGAAGTTGAGAAATGAAAATTCTGTGCTTGATTTGTTCTTTCTTTTCAAGAAAGGGAGGTTTAATATTCATTGGGGTGTGATGGAAGGAGGAAAACATCTCTGGTGTTATTTTCAAGGGATTTGAAATAACTGTTCATGCCACTGAAGGTGTTCTTTTTTCATAAAGGTGGTTGCTAGAGAGCTGGTCCATTTGAGTGCATATTTTTGTGTATTTATAAAACTAAACTGTGCCATCATTTGCCATGCTTTTATTGGCAAAATTGAGCCAATTAACTGGCACTGCCAAAATGACTGCAGCACTGTCAATTTCACCAGGAGACAAAAGTATAATGATGCAGATTGCTGGAGGTTTTCTTCCCCTAAACTACTGATATTTATATCTTAGAAAAAGGCAATGCTGCACACTTTCTAATTCTAGACGATTTGCACATTCAAGGTTTGGGTCAAAAGAGGCATTTTAGGCTGTTTTAACACATTCTTTAATCCTTCTGGCAAAAAGTAATCACAGGCTCACTTCTTGAGTCCAGAAGTGGGCTTCAGTAAGAGGGAAAAGCTAGTAGTATGTATGCTACTACAGTTATGATTGTACTTTTTTCCATGACATTTTTCTGTTTCTCAAATTAAAAGATGATGATCAATATGATTATTCACACAATTAATAATCATTAGAAAATAAAACATACCTGTCTGGAAAAAAATAAAAAAGAAAGAAAGAAAGAAAGAAAGAAAGAAAGAAAGAAAGAAAGAAAGGAGAAAGAAAGAAAGAAAAAGAAAACACAGACCAACCCCTTCTAAGCAAAGACAGATCAACAGTAAAACATATAAAATATAAATTTCATGGTATACAGTATAGGGTTGATTGATTCCTGTCAATTGTCAGATTTGATTTTATTATCTCTTACTATATATTTTTTTTGATCCCTTTTGCCATTTATACTTGCAAACAAAACAAAACAAAGTGTGTCATCAATGAATATCACTGTGTTCTCAAAGAAACAGACTGAGTTAGAAGACTTTATAATAAGGGTTATATTAGTGAGCAGCTCTGGTGTTGATACCTGCTAAGGAGAAGAGAAGAAATGGAGGACAATTAGCCACTTGGACTTTCCTAAAATCTTAGCAATGGTTGAGGGTGACTGAAGCACAAATAAGTCCTGAAAGCTATTCTTAATGAAGCAAGATGACTGGGCAATTGTTCTGTCTTGTAAAATAGCATGACTAACAATCGCAGAACCTGCCTATAGGCAAAGGCAAGATAGCCCATTTTAGGAGAAACAATCTCTAAAATGATCTATTGGTTGCAACTCTCTTTCCAGTGTGATCTCAATGAGTTAGGTTTGTAATTGAGTCCACATAACTCATAATAGCATTCTACACATTAACAGAGAATATTTTTACATTTTTATTATAAAGTAAAGCACTGCAAGAAGCAGTGTAGACAGCTATTAGTCTATTATATACCTGCAATATGGTAGATTATAATTATATATATATATATATATATATATATATATATATATATATATATATATAAAATTCTACATCCCAAGAGGTATAGTATTAACAGTACAACCACCCAAGCAGCACAGTTCAAGAGGAGAGTTTAACTCATATAGGACTGCCAATGTGCAAAGCAGATTATTACAATGGTGTAGATGAGGACAAGAAAACTAGTGCCACAGAAAAAGAAAATACAAAGCACACTAATAAAAGCTAATGGCCAATGTATAAATATACAGTTTTGAAAGCAGAACCAGACAGGAGATAATAATAATGGTTCATAAGTAAAGGATATACTTACCTTGTCAGAAAAATAAAAAGACAGAGAAGACAGTAAATATATATATAATATAGATACGTACACTCATATACACACAGACATATATCATCTCTCTCTCTCTTTCTCTTTCTCTTTCTCTGTGTGTGTGTGTGTATAAGAGAGAGAGAGAGCGAGAGAGAGAGAGAGAGAGAGAGAGAGAGAGAGAAGAGAGAGATATATAGGAATGCCACAGAAAGATAAGTTTCCTAGATAAATTTGTGCAAAATCAGAGAATGCCATACATGCTTCCCTGAAGAGACTTGATGTCATTCAAGATGGCTGGAACTCAGCATAGATGTCATTCTATGGAGGTATTTCCAAAACTGCTCTGATAGAAGGACAAAGAATAAATTATAGAAAGGTGTGAACATAAAATATATCTTCTTAGTAAAAGTTTCAAAATTAACAAAATGGAATTTCTGAAATTCTGTAATATATTCAAATTGAACTAAGGGTTAAAGAAGTAGCATAAAACACCTCATGTAGTTTCATGAGAACAGAGAAGCTCTTAGCTGGAGATTGACCCAACATCGGTGTCTAATCTTCCTCTTTCCCTACCATCTTACTCTTAGGGTGTGAGAAGATGCCACCATAAGGTTGTTCAGAAAACAAGAAAGCTAAAATGAAGAAATTAGTTGACTATACTAGAGCTTTCAGGCTTTGTGCTGTAACACTTATGACCTGAGTTTGAATCTCCAGACTCCACATAAAAGCCATGCTCAGTATATATCAGCTTACCTCTACCAGGGGATGGTAAGCTAAGACAGACTTTACTGAAAGCTCACAAGCCACCTGGTCTCAGGTACACAACAATGAAGAACAAGAGTGCTTCTGTCTCAAACCATGCAAATAAATAAATAAATAAATAAATAAATAAATACAACAGGACTAACAGCTACTGTTGTTCCCCAAGAATGAAGAACAAGAGTGCTTCTGTCTCAAACCATGCAAATAAATAAATAAATAAATAAATAAATAAATAAATAAATAAATACAACAGGACTAACAGCTACTGTTGTTCCCCAAGCTCCACAAATTTCATCCTACCACATTTGTACATCTTCATGTCACAGTATGTTAGTGCATAACACACCCCCCAACACCACATCCCCAAACCCCCTCCTACACACACACACACACACACACACACACACACATCTTACTATTTCTATCCTATTATATCTTATTATTTAAAAATAATGTTATGAGTAATTACTGATAACTGAGAATGCATTTATGACTGTTTATTTAATATTCTACCTCTTACTCCCAGTGCATGCTTTGATAATCTACCTGTAACTTAGTTTTCTCACTGAACTTATAGGCTATATACTGCTGTGATTAAAAGATGAGATACCCAAAGGTCCTGTAGCCAGTGACTAGAAAGAGTCTAATACATATTAATTTATTATCACAGATCATTCACATTTCAGAGCACGAGTAATCACATTTTAATTCTTTTCCCTTCATAGAAGCATAAAATAAGTCTGCTCAGAATGTTTCACGCAGGTAAATATTTCCTTTTGAGATGATTTCTTGCAACCTTGATGGTAGTGTCTTCCCCCTCCCAGTCAATAACTATTATTTAAGTGACCACTGACTGAAGCTCATAGGCTTTCTTCAGTGAATTTAATTCAGAATTTACTAAATTCTGTTGTTTGGGGTTTGTTTTGTTTTTCTGAAATCCAACACACTGGTTTATCTGCCTGTGGAAGAAGCGGAAAGATAACCTCAGGAGCTCTGTCAGCTGGGCCTAGCTTAAACATCAAAGAATACTATGAATGTGTAAAATTGCCTTTAGCAAATACTACTTACAGACCTTCTGGCACAGTTAAGCTGAAATGATAAGAAATGTCACTGCAGCCTACTGAGCTGAATAAACACACCCAGTTTTTAATATCAACTACCTAACTACTCAGAGCTCTGATGGCTTCCAGTCACAGTGAGGGAAAGAGAAAGGGCTTTGCTTTTTTTTCATTAATACACAGCAACTCTTCCTATTAATTAGATCAACAGTGTAGCCTGGAGTAGAACTTAGTGAGATTACCTATATTATGCATTCAGAATTCAGTTTATCCATTTTAATTAAATGAGTTCTAAATATAACCACTTATAATTCTTCCACTCCATGAAAGTAATTAAAAATGAAATTAGTTAACATGTCTATGTGACATCATTAAAACATAGCTCATATTAAAAATAAAAATAAAAATGCTCTCATATTCTATTTGGTATTCACTTGGATTCTTTGTGATGCTGATGACTGAAGTATTAAAACATTGCATAATTACAGATCCCAAGAAAGATTTTTGTTTTTTAAATTTCTCAACATCTGCGGATGTCTCTGCTCTTCATTGATGCTGATTATTTTCTAGATACTGGTTACAAGTTTGTAAAGCATATTAAATGCCATCTCTCTGCATGTACCCCTTCCTAGAAACTTCATGGTAGGCTGTTAAAAGCAAAGTCACATCCACCTACACTCTACTTACACCGTATGTGGTTTTTGAGACTTCTCTAAGAACTACTGAGGTTTCAATGGTAAGAAATTACTCATATAATATATGATCACAGAAACCACCATGAAAGCCAGTCATGGGAAGGAAAATGAACTGAAATAATAGATTGAGGAGTCTCAATGTAAACAGTCAAACTTGAAAACTAGGGAAGGACTGGATCTGAGGGATCCTGGATGGACACTGGTGAGTTTTACCTCCAGGAACTCTGCCAGACTCTCACTATAAATACAAGAAAAATAAATCTGATGTTTCTGATAAATAGACGTCATAAAGTTTTTTGCTAATAATGTTACAGATTTCCTTAAGGACTTTTTGATGTTTGTAGGTGTGTTGACCCTTTACCCATCCTCCTTTTCCTCATCCCTTTATCTCTGTCCTTTTTAAACCTTTATCTCCCCTGCAAACCCCTTACTATTCTCATACCTAAGATGTTCTACTATACTCCCTTGGCTCTTTAAGGACTATATCACCTGCTCTTTTAATTCTGCCCCCTACACACACACACACACACACACACACTCACTAACTAGAAGCTACCATTTGTACATTAGTGGAAACAAGTTTGTTTCTTACAAACCTTAGGTACTTTATGTAATAAACTCCTTTCCAGTTCTATCCATTTTCCTATCATTTCATGTTTATTTTTGTTATGTATGCATAAATATATATATATATATATATATATATATATATATATATATATATATATATATATTCATTATCATTCATCAGTTCTTTAACAGCCAGGCAGATTTGGTTTACTTTCTGTTTTGAACAGAGCAGGAATGAACATAGGTATACTAGTATCCTTCATAACCTTTGGAAATGCATTCAAGCCTACTGTTTCTCTTATCAAAGCTGGACCTCAGGGGAGGCCATTCAATTTAATTTGCAAGATAATCTGAATTTTTATGCCAGCCTAACTGTCCTGGAAAAGCATAAATACAGACTAAGTGTGTTTGCTCACCTCTGACCTACAGAGTGAGGACTGAGCAGCCCTTTTGAAGGTCAGAGTACCTTTTTTAGGCACACTAAAATGCAAAGGTTTGATTGTACATTAGTAGAATGTTTCTGTTCACATAACAACTTTCTACCTAGCTAGTGGCTCCTCACAAAATATCATTTTCTGTGGTTTGCCATGTCAAATTACAAGAAAAATGCAGCATACACTAAAAGTCATAGAGCAGAATATCTGGAGACAGAACACACATTAGAACAAGGTACTTGAAATAGCGTTTGTATAATGGACTTCCGTTGATAAAGCAACAGAAAGAATAGATAACAAGCAAGACTTCAGGACCATCAAATATAAGCATAAAATATAAATAATCATCTGAAAGAAACACAAGTATTATGATTAGTATAAACAAAATTTACATGAAGAATGCCTTTGGTGAGCTTTTGCGTAGACTGGCCAGACCTGAGGAAGGAATCCTGGAACTCATGTTGTGTTAGCACAAACCTCTGGAAGGACAACCCAGACTATAAAGTAGACAAAGCTTAAAGCGGAATGTTCAGAAACTGCAAGACAATGGCTAAATAAGGAAAACAAGAACAATGCAGACTTCAGAAAGAAAAGAAGATGAAAAAAATCTGAAATAACAGTGGTTGGAGGCTCCATCAAATTAATTTCAGACATCTCATAATAAATCCAGAAAACTCAGATGACGTCATGCAGGATTAACATAAAATGAACACAATGACTTTATCACTTTATCTTTGAAACACAGAAAGGAAAGCAAAATAATAACATATAAAAATGGACACTTTCCGTAGATATATTTCATGAAAATGCAAACAAATGACCAAAAGGTAAATGAGAGAGAGACAGACAGACAGACACACACACACATGCACACAGAAAGAGAGAGAGAGAGAGAGAGAGAGAGAGAGAGAGAGGTCTCAGGTCACCTTCCATCATATGTCAAAGTACCATCCTGAACACTGTAATTATGTCCAATTTTCACTCATTTATTGTATCTCAAAATTTGGGGAGCTGTCAAGAGTAGATAATGAAAAATAAATATGCTCTAAGAAAAATATCCCAGGAAGCTTCAGGAATAAAACAACTTTGTTGGGATACCCCTTTTGGCAGAGTGTGTGAAGGTGTCCCACTGTAGTTTTAATTGTTAATTCTGTACTAGCAGGACGCTAATCACAGACAGGATTTTGATATTGTCATTTCTATTGCCTCTCACAGGGTTTTCTATTTTGTAAATTCTATTTTTCATCCTTCCTCACCTTGCTAAAATCAATCTAGAGTAGCATTAGAGTTATCTCGCTGTTGACTGGTTGTAATAAGGAGCTCACTACCAAGAGCTGAGACAGGAAGTAGAAGGTGGAATTTCCAGGCAGAGGAATGATGCAGGGAGACAAAAGCAGAAGCAGTAGAATAGAGCATGGACAGGAACAGATGTGGACCAGAAGAGAGCTGTATAGAGCTAGATACACACCAGGTCATTGGCTAGGTAGTCAAGGTAAGTAGATGAACTAGTTGGGAGATGGACCAAGTAAAAGGCGTAAGCTGTAACCTATATTAGCGGCCTCCATCCTATTATTTGTACCTTTGGTTGGTCTGAGAAAGTCCCACAAACCATTTACAGACACATGTGAGCTGAACTACTGTAAACCTCTTAGAAGCCGAGGGAAAAGAACACAATGCTTTTGAAGTAACCAGAGGTAGAATAATTTCAAAATATAATATTAAATCATGAGAAATTAAAAATAAGGAATAAATATAGATTTTCTAGGAAGAAAAGAAATAGAGGAAATTTGTCATGGGTACTCATTTCTTCCAAGAAATGCTGCCATTAAAGAGTAGGAAAATATAAGAACTATGAGGTTTTATAAGGAAGGAAAGAGCTCCAATGAAAGACTATTAAACACAATTTAACAAAATAACTGTTCTTATTCTTATTTGACTTAACAGAATATGTCTTTCTTTGTTTATCTCTCTCTGTCTCTGCCCCCTCCCACTCCACTGCCTGAAGTCTGTGGATAAGGATACAGGTATCAGTTACTGCTCCTGTGCTGTGCTGGTCTGCTGTCATGATCAACACCATCGTGGTCAGAGAACTGAAAGCTACACATGAAGCTGTAAGCCAGCCTCAGAGGTACACCTTCTTCAAAAAGGATGCACCTACTCTAACAAGATTACACCTTCTATTCATTCACAAACAGTTCAAAAGCTGGGGACTAAGCATGCAAGCATATAAGCCTATGGTAGCCTTCTCATTAAAACTACCTGGATAACATATGATAATTAAAAATAAATACTAACAATAGATTTGCAAAGAGCTGCTGTGTTATTTATACATTACAAGCTAACTACTTTTCTAAACAAGTATGCTGAATATTTAAACCCTTTCCAGTGACTTAGAAAGGTATTTCTATCATTATTTTATAGAGGAAAACCTACTGAATCCCATAGCTTGTCTAGGTGTAATGACTTAAATAAAAATTTGAGTAACATTTTAATCAGCTTTGAATCTAGAGTGTAAATTTTTGGAACAATGGCAATTCTCTAATTCATGGGATATATAGAATGGGGAAAATGATTAAGTCACGGCAGGGATGTTGTTTTCAGTATTCTCAGCAAAATGGAAGAGGTTAGAGAACAGATGCTTTCCTAAACACCCAATTTATTTACTTTTGTTATTCACATCAATTCATTCATGTGGCTGTAAATGCATTTAGAAAATCATGCTATGCTTATTTCCAAGTGCTATCTTGAAGACTAAGATTCCTTAAAATATTACGCTACTTACTGTGGTCTTTAATCTTCCACCCAATTCTACCACATGTTCAGTTCAGCAGTCTACAGTGGTCTTTGTTGTCTTTGAGGTTTTTATTAAAAATACTCAGTTTGAAATCATCCATTTTAACAGATATTTATTTCTCTTTTTATTTATGTGTGTTTGTGTGCGGATGTGTATAAGTGAGTGAGAGTGTCTGTAGAGGCCAGAAGAGAGCATCAGATACCCCTGGAACTGAAGTTATAAGGCATTATGAGCTACCTGATTTGGGTGCTAGGAACTGAACACAGAGCTTCTGCAAGAATTATACAGGATCTTATCCACTGAGCCATTTCTTCAACAACAACAAATATCTAATAAGCATCTATTATTTACCAATTACTGTCTGAGATACTGGGGAAAAAACATTATGCAAAGCAAGCATTTTTGACCTCCTGTGATTTTTACTCCAGTGTGTGAGAATGTATACATAAGCAAAGTTTTGCAGTTATATCATTTATTAGAAGAGTAAAGCTCAGAAAGCAAACATGAAAACTGAATGATAGTCACATAAATTTCAGTAGACTATCATATAGCTTAACTGGAGTTTTGTGACATTTCAGTAAAAACTTGAAGTTGATGAAAAAGCAAATTTAATAAATGGCTAGAAAATATGGTACCAGGCAGAAGCAGAGGGATAGGCCCAGTCTGTGTATTATATCTACAATAGAAAACAAACAAACAAAACCAAGCTTAATGGAGCTGAAGTTGCTCACATAGGAAATGGGATTGGTGAAATGACTAGAAATCAACTCCTAGGAAAATGTATGAAAATGTTGGCAAGATAGAAATTATCTTTTTTTCTTTTTTTAAAAGTGGAGTTACTTATAATTGGGCATTAGCTATAAAGTGTAGGATAACCATGCTACAATCCACAGACCCAAAGAAAATGAGTAATAAGAAGGATCAAAGAGAGGGTGTGTGAACCTCATTCAGAAAAGGGAACTAAATAGTCTCCTAGGTAGGTGAAGACAGGGAAGTGGGTGGGAGAAGAGGATAGGGAGGTTATGGGGATGCTGCTCAGGTGTCCAGTGAGAGGGAGCAGGAGAGGGCTGGAGGTGAGTATGGAAATCGGCAGGGGGGCATCACTGGGACAAGCTGAAGACCTGGGATGGGGGAGCCTACTGAGAGTCTATGGCGGTGACCCTAGATGAGATTCTTATTGGAGGGAGATATAGAGACTAAAGTAGTCACCTCCTGTACCCAGGCAAGACTTCCTGTGTAAGAGGACATGAACCCATCCATAAAATTCTAAACTCAAATTTTGCCCTGCCTACAAGATGTTCAGGGATAAAGATGGAGCAGAGACTGAGGGAATGGCCAACCAATGACTGCTCCAACTTGAGACCTATCCCATGGGAGAGATCAAACCTCTGACACTATTAATGAGACTCTGCCATGCTTGCAGAATGGAACCTAGTATAACTGTCTCCTGAGAGGTTTCATCCAGCAGCTGCTGGAAACAGAAGCAGAGATTCATAGCCAAATAGCAGTTGGAGCTGTGGAATCTTGTAGTAGAGTGGGACACAGAACTGAGTGAGCTGAAGGGGTAGGGGTAAAGGGCACACCACAAGAAGACCTACAGAGTCCACCAGCCTCTGTCCATGGGGGCTCACAGTGACTAAACCACCAACCAAAGAGCATACAGGGGCTGCACCTAGTGTCTCCCAAATTTGTAGCAGAATTGCACCTTGTTCTTCATATGGGTCCCCTAACAATTGTAGTAGGAGCTGTCTCTGACTCTGCTGCCTGCCATTGGATCCCTTTCCCCTACCTGGACTGCCTGGCTGGGCCTCAAAGGGAGAGGAGGTACTTGATCCTGCCGGCACTAAATGTCTTTAGGTTGGGGGATACACCAGGGGCGTCTGAGGAGAATAGGAGTGGGTAATGGGTAGAAGAATTTATAAGGGCAGTACTGGGAGGGGAGGAGGGAGGTGGAAACTAAATACATACAGGTCTATTGGCCTGTGTTCAGCCTGATCTCTCCAGATCAGGAATCTCTGCCTACTGTATTGTGTGGCCCATAGTGGGATGCATCTTCTTATACCAATTAGCTTAATAAGATGATCCTTCACTAATGTGCCCACAGTACAATCCAATGTACACAAAATTTTATTTGACATTTTTTCCATGGTCAGTCTAGGTTTTATCAAGTTGACAGCTCTATCATTCATCCCTGTGTACCTAAACACATCTGTGGAGGACAAACCCTCACTCCAATGAGTTTTTTGCCCATCATATATTGCAGAAAATTCCTCAGCCCATTCCCAGAAGCAAAACTTAAAATGAAGCTTAATTAAAATAAGGGAACAACCAACAGCTGGAATGTTAGCACAAACCAGGGAAATTATTAAGAAACAAAACTGAACAGCATCATTTATTATCTCCAGAGACTCCTTAAAGATATAAGTAGTGTAGGAGTTGAAGTAACACAGAAAAGAACTACTACCGCAATGTGCGTATACAAGCATCCTCTGCTCAAGTTCCTGTAGGTCAAGCAACTCAAAGAAGCTTCTCCCAGGATGGTTTCATATGATGGATCGACTCAGATAATATCAGGGCCTGGGTTTCAGCAGGTTTCATAGTACAGTTTATATTTATTCTCATGGTTATCTGTATCAGCTATGGCTCTAGGTCTGCATCACTTTACTTTTGAAAAAAGTGGACCTTAAAAATGTGAGCCATACTTTCTTTCCAAAATCTACTTTTAATTCTGACTTAGGGGGTTATAAAAGACTTAAATTATTACTAACAGCAAGAGGAGTCATATATGCACAATCTTCATAGGTAAGTCTAAGCACTTTGCAGAGCCATAATAAATGCTGGAGTTTTGCAAAATGGCTTAGCTGAGACAGGAATGCAAAAGATGCTACGAGAAGGAGTTTAGAATGTGAAACCTGTGAAGAGCCATAGAAAGCTAGACCTTCAATATCCAAGTGAACCTAGTGAAATCACAAGATTAGTGCTCTACATGTTGATTTAACTTTCTAAATCACCAAGAGACAAACTTGAGATGTTTAGTAATCATTAAACATAAGAATTGACAGGTTGATGAAAATGACTCTGGCTGACTATACTGACACGTGTATGTTGTTGTGCATTTAAAACATTTTTTGGAAGGCTCTATATGCTTATTTGATTTTTAGGTCCAAAGAACTATGACAAATTACTATTTAAAGTCCCATTTATGTGTGTATATGTGTGTATATGTGTGTATATGTGTGTATATGTGTGTACATGTGTGTATATGTGTGTATATGTGTGTATATGTGTGTATATGTGTTATATATTCATGTATATGTGCACATGTCTGGGTGGATAGACTCTAAAGAAAGACAACCAGCATTCACTTCTTCATATTTAGCCTTCTACCTTTTTAATATATTTTTTTTCTGTTATTGAAATTAGATGTTTTTCATCTAGTATATTCTGATTATTGTTTTCCCTCTCCCAACTCCTTTAACGTCCTCCCCTCCTTCCCATGTCCCTTCCTCCCCTCTTTCCCTTCTCCCCTCCTCCCCTACCCCCAACCAAATCAACACTCTGTCTCTTCATAGAAAATAAACAGGTATCTAAAGAATATTAATAAAATAAACTGGAATGACAACAAACAAAAAAATCAAAGAAAAAATCCAAAGTGGAGGAGCGAACATAAGAAACACATGTAGATATAGAGACACACAGATGCATATCTATAGGAATTCCATAAAAACACAAAACCAGATGGTCTCTCATTGAATCTAGAGCTGACTAATACAGTTGGTTTGATTGGCTAGCAGTCCCCAGGGCTCTTCATGTCTTCCTGTACCAGCACTGAGTTTAGAAATAAGCACCACTGAACCACAGCTTTTGACATGGATGCTAGAGAGTCAAACAAATGTGTTCATGATTGTGTGGGAAACACTCATCTGATGCTTCTTCCAGGAGCCATAAACCAACATTTATTAAACATAGAGTAACTGACAGACTTAAACAACTGCCATTTTGATAAGGCCTCTGTCATAGGCAGTCTATGCTTCCCTTAATTAACACACAGTGCATATTCTTTACAAAACAAAATATGGTATACAATCTACACTTGGCTTTTGAACATTAGAGTTTCATTATTCTCAACTCTTAGGGAAAAAATGTTATGTTGGCCAAATTCTTGTCCATTGAGTTTTCAGAGATGAAAATAAACTTCTATTTGCACTGTGCTCACCACAAGGCTAATAAAGCTGGCGTCATGCTGACAGAAGAGAAAAACACACATTCTCATCCTGTAGGTCTAGTGAGCAATGAGCTGAGCTAAGGTTTTTGAGAGTCATGCTAATTAGACAGTAGGGTCTCAAGAGACTGCTAAATCATGACCCTGCCTAAACTGCTTATCCTCAAGCACAGGGTAATAGCATAATGATTCGTGAAATAAAGTAATTTCTGATCAAATCGGCCTTTGTCCTTAACTTTAGCTCCTGTGCCCATTGCAAGCGACTTTGTCACCAGATCCAACTCTAGAAGTTGAGCCTCTGAAGACATTACAATAGGAAAGTCCACAGTAATTGATTTTAGTTGTCTCAGCCACAAAAATTGTTATGGATTTGGTCACATTTTGTTGAGTGCTACCTTCACTTATTACAAATTCATTTTCCTTCCCATTTCCAAACTGAATGGTTTACAAATAATACAGCTTTAAGAATTCACTAGAAAAGAATAAGTTCACCACAGGGTGAGTTAAATAATAACTTTCAGTACTTTGCTCTGAACAGTAAAACATTTTCGATTGTAAACATGTTTGAAAATACAAAATAAAGAAATTTAAAAAATCCCTTCACAATATTCAACATAATGTTAAGCACAAAGAGAAATTAATTCATGAAGTTTGCAGGTAAATATGCAGAGCTGAAAATAACTATGTTGAGTAAGGTAACCGAGATCTAGAAAACCAAACTTTTTCTCATATCTGCATCTTAGCTAACATTTTGTTTTGTTTTGGTTTTTCTTTAAAGTTTTCTTTCTACATAAATATCCACTTTATAAAAATTGCATTTATTCATTCATTGTATGAGTGTGTGTGTGTGTGTGTGTGTGTGTGTGTGTGTGTATATATATATATATATATATACATGTCAGTGGTCAAGGGTCATGGCATATGTGCACATCAGACACCTTCCTGGAGTTGGTTCTCTCCTTCCACCAGATGAGCTGTATCCATAAAAAGTAGTTCCTCAAGCTTAGCAAGGACCCATACACGATAAGCTATTTTTCTTTCCTATATGTTTTTAATTAGAACATAGATACTTTTGTGTTTATTTTTCTTTTATGCTCATTAACCTCTTTCAAAAACATTGTATCTGAAATGTTCAGTTAAGTGCATTTACAATATCTTATTGAACCTTCTGTAACAAATCTACTATTTAGCTAGTGGCTGCATGGCTTTTCAAAAGAAATTTTCTTTCTTTTTTTATTTTTTTATAATTTAAGTTTGGCCTCAGGCTTTCTACTTTTATTGTTTCACATCGTGAAATATGAACATAATTTTGTTTCTTTTTTTTCTTTTTATTTTCATATTTTATTTACATTTCAAATGTTTCCCCCTTTTCAGATCTCCCCTTTGGAACCTGCCCATTCCCTCCACCCTCCCCATGCCACTATGGGGATATTCTCCAACCCATGCTCCCACCCACACATCCACTCTCATCTTCCCTCCTTGTCATTCTCCTCTACTGGGGGATCTAACACCCTCAGGCCCAAAGGCCTCTCCTCCCCCTGACAGATAACAAGACCCTCCTCTGCTGCATTTGTGGCCAGCACCATGGGTCTCTTCATGGGTATTCTTTAGTTGGTGGATCAGTCTCCATGGGTATTCTCAGCACCATGGGTATTCTTTAGTTGGTGGATCAGTCTCCAGAAGTATCGGGGGGTCAGGCCAGTTGCCACTGTTGCTACCTCCCTTAGGCTGCACACTCCCTCAGCTCCTTCAGTCCTTTCTTCATGCCCTCCATCTGGGAACTCACACTCAGCTCTACTGTTGCTGCAAAATGACTCTTGGGTATTTCAAACTTTTGGGCTAATAACCACTTAACAGTGAGTACATACCATGTTCATTCTTTTGTGACTGCATTACCTCGCTCAGGATGATATTTTCAAGATCCATCCATTTGTCTACGAATTTCATGACGTCATTGTTTTTAATAGCTGAGTAGTATTCCATTGTGTAAATGTACCACATTTTCTGTATCCATTCCTCTGTGGAGGAACATCTGGGTTGTTTCCAGCTTCTGGCTATTATAAATATGACTGCTATGAACATAGTGGAACATGTGTCTTTATTACATGTTGGAGCATCTTCTGGGTAATTTTCTATACTTGACTAATCATAGTCATTATATAATCATACTCTAATAATTTGTAATTTTTTTAGAATATCTAATAACACAAAATTCTCTATTAAGAATGGAGTAAAAAGAGAAACATTGACTTCTAGAATTTGATTCACAAAATATAAATGTTCACAGTGGAATCTTATTTGTCCAAAGATTATTTGGTTTAAAGGCAGTAGGAGTTATGCTATTCCTGCCAAGCTTCATTTTGCTGAAAGAAGCACATGTACTAGCAGACATTTTGTGTAAAATGGCCATGTAGATTCTTTTCCACAGAAAAGTTTGCAAGGCTCATAAACATTTTAATATTTTTTTTTGTGTTTTTGTAATTGATGGCAAAAAAGGAAGCACATAACCATCCACTGTCTAGAATTTTTATTTGTGCCTTCAGTTGTTCCTTTCTATTAAATCAACTTGTCTTCATTCATATGTTATGAAAATATAAAACCAAAAGATTTGTCACTCATACTTTTGACACCTGACTCTGGTCATGGTAAGTCTAGGAAAGAAACTGAGTTGGTTAAGAGTCTCTATATGAATTTATGAGATGTCCCAGAACCCACAATTATTATCATCTGAATAATGCCAGTTTTAATGTCACCTCACTTAACCCAGGTTTAAAAATCTTACTTACTTGTGTTTGCTAGCTTTCACTTTTTTATGTTTTGTCACATGCAAAATAAAAATTCATTCTCCTTTCTTTTGAGGGAAAATAATTGCTGGAATTTTCCTTCAATCCTAAATTTGTGCTTGAGAATCAAAGTATAATATTATAAATTGTTTTTATTTTAGTCTGCTCAAGAAGATGGGTTCAATTCCTACAGACTCACAACTATAATAAAATAGTGTGATGTATGTGCAAATACAACTTTTTCTTTCAATGTCCTTATAGTGATAATGCTGAGCCAATGGGAAGGGATCCTCAGATCCCCATTTTGATGAAGAGAGCCAATTCCCCTTCTGCAAGTATTTCTTTGACCTCTACATGTGTGTCATGGTACATGTAACTCTCCCCAAAATAAATGAATAATTTTTAAAAGGAGATAATTTTATCGTTGTTCACTATTTATTTGTTTTTATACAATGCTCTCATTTAACATTTCAAGACATAAAATCTATACACATTAAGTATAATGTAAAATATACAAGTTTAATAAATAGAAGCATAGCATTATAAAGGTCTTTGTGGTATTGAAAAGTCAAAGCTTGAAAAACTGCAAAAAGCTCAAAGTTGCTATGTAGAGCAAAGTGGTTAGTTTGTTTTGAAAACATACTTAAGAAGATAGTTTCTCTAATTTAGCCCTACTTAAATGGTAGACTGCATAATTCCTTATTGTAATAGGCAACTCTGTGTGCTCTATGTGTAAAGCAGCTTCCCTGGCTGGTCCCTAAATGATATCATAGTAATCCTACAGTAATAATGTGTGTGTGTATATATATATATATATATATATATATATATATATATATATATATAAAATCTAGTGTTGGCCAAATGTTTACTGAGGAAGGAATTTCTCTGACCAAGGTCTGCTTCTTATTGTCTCTTTTTCTGACTGTAATACCTCCTTCGCACCCTTACTTCCTACAGTTTCTCCAGAGTCCAAGTGTGCATTAGAATAATTTTAGTTGTAGTTTTCTAAGATTGCTTTTCCTTTACATAGACTTTGTACACTGGATATTATTGGATTCCATTTGTACTTAACACATGGATACATTGACTTGCCTTTAAATCTTTACTTCCTAGTTTATGAGCTCATATACAATATTTATCTCAGTATTTACTAAACAGAGAGAATAGAAAGAAGGAGATGTTTGGCTTTTGTCATTAACTAGCTAACATGTGGATGAACATAGATGTGTTTGTGGGCTTTGATGTCTCTAAAATCTGATAATCACACACTATTTTGTGTCACTCTTCAGCGTGACAAAGCTGAGGGGTTTGTTGGTGAGTCATGAATAATAATATTTTCATCAAGGCTTCCATTTTTTTCATTATTTACATTTCAAATGTTTATCCCTTTCCAGATCTCCCCTTTGGAACCTCCCCATTCCCTCCCCCCTCCCCTTGCCACAATGGGGATATTCCCCCAAGAAACCACCCACCCACTTTCGGCTTCCCTACTTGGCATTCTCCTATACTAGGGGATCTACCACCCTCAGGCCCAAGGGCCTCTGCTCCCCCTGATGTCTAACAAGACCCTCCTCTGCCACATATGTGGCCAACACCATGGGTCCTTCCATGTATATTCTTTGGTTGGTGATTCAGTCAATTATATATTCGTTTTCTTATATCAACATAATTGAAATCAGAATATTACTCATTTTGTTGATTTCTGGATAGAAGCACTATTCCCATGACAAAATATGTATGCATAATCTGTGTTGGGAAAAGACCTAGTGTCCATGTTTTAGACATAAACTATAGGGACTTTCTTTCCCTTTATAGAATCCTAATCTGAGATTAAAGCGCAATAGATAGCCTTGTTCTCTTGATTATTTGCCACCAAATACTGGCAGCAGATTGAACAACTAGGTCACAAACTTCAGGAGCACTTTAAAAGCTACTTTGTTATTCAAGGATTATGGGAAAGAGAAGCCCTGTGCAATTACATGATCTGGAATGAGGGAAGTGGTCTGAATTCACAAGGGATGGATGTTGTGAAATGTCACTGGGAGACATAAGACCAGACTCCTCTTGGACATCCTGTTTGAAAGCTTTTTTGCATCATGAAAAATGCATGTTTTCTACCCATTAGTTATCCGTCAGTAGGAGGTGTGTGAGGATGTGGCTCTGACTGACCCTTCTCGAGTCTTTCTAATAATGGCAGCCTTTGGAGGACAGGGATGTAAGAAATCAGAAAATCTCTTTATCATTTCACAAACACAGAAGACAGTGAATGCTGAAAATTTCTCTTGTAATTTTGTAAATAACTTAATCAAAATTACTTTTCCCCTCTCCAACCAGCCTTAGTTTTCTATCCTCCATCTCTAATTTTAAGATGCAGGATAAACTAGGCAGTTTTCAAAAGTGTTTTTGGTCAAAGGAATAAGAATTATTTTTTTTAATAAAGCATTAGTGATTCAGAGCTTTGTAATCATCTGAGAACAGCACAGGATTAGTAAAATATGAATTCAGCAGGGGATTAAGCAGAAGCCCAATCATTTTCCAGAGTTGAATGAATTCTGCATCTTTGGAAGGTTGAAAACTATTTGATTAACTCATTCTTATAAAAATTATTTCTGGCCCTTGCTGACCTTTCCCAAGTAGAAATATTGCAATTTAGTTACATACATGGGCCTTCCACAAAAGCAATCCTGTTTAGCTATTTTGTAAACCATGTACCCATTATCTCATGCATCGAATCTTATCTGTCAGAAAGGTTTGATATTAATAACAAACTACTTAAATCCCAATGATCAGAATGTCTAGGAAGATGGGTTAGCAGACTAAATCATGGATAATAGGAAAAACACTTCTTTTAAATTCATCTCCCTAAAGGGAAAGAATTACCTTTTGTCAATGGAAATATATAACTCATATTTAATTATCGAATTATTTTTACAGAATTAAGTATTGAATCCTGTGTCTCCTCCATGGTAGGCAAGAACTCTACCATTGAGAAGTATTCTCAGCTTCCCTTATTTTAATTTTTATTTTGTCAGGGTCCCACTAAGTTGCCTTCACTAGCCTTGAATTCATTATGTAGCCCAAGTGAGCCTTGAAATTACAATTTTTTACCCTAATCTTCCAGTAGTTGAGATAACAAAACTCTTATACTTAGGAAAGAAGTTTATGCTCATCATACTAACTAGTTCATTATTTTAAAAAAGGACTGTAAAACTACTTGTGCTACTTCAAAAAGCCACGCTTAGCAAATTGGTCTATATTAATGCATAAATAGCAACTATAAATGTTAAACTCCCAAATGATGGTCTCAGTATATATCTCTACTTGTTACCTACTTTTAAAAAATAATGTTTGTTAATTACTACATGTATTTGAACATGTTTACAGTACCCAGCATCAGTTTCTTCCTATTGAGAGGACCTTAAATCCAACCAGAGAGCTGTTTTTTGCTTTCAAGATCTGGGTCTCATGATTGCACCACTAGGAATTTCATGCCAGTCTATGCTCTTGGAGTTCACAACTGGGTAAGACTGCTTTTAACTTCCCTATCTCCACCCATTTCCAGTAGCCTGCATAGAACCTTCTAACACAGTGAAAGCTAGCCTTGAATGTATTGCAGTTGGGTAATCATAGGTGAACTGTATTTTAAACAACTACCATAATACCTATTCAAGTAATGAGTTGAGATTGATGTGTTTTCAAGACTTTCCAAGCATAAATACTAATGTCATGAAAAATAATCTGATTAAGTTTTATACTCTCATGGGTGTAGTATCAGGAGTGGAAATATGATGTGGTTTTAGTAAACGGAAAGTAAATATTAAGCTGAAGATAAGAAATTTGCAGAAGAAACCATATGCAGGTTTATAGAGCTGAATAATGTTTCCTTGAGACACTGACATCCTGCTCAAGAGACTCTTGGCTATCACTTAGACTGGTAAAAACAGACCTTGGGGATGTGATTGAGTTAAGGATCTTGAGATAGGAGTGATATCTTATATTATTGGTTAGGTCCTATGTAATTTTAAGTTCCTTAGAAAGGAAAGTAGGTGAGAGAGTCAAAAATGGTCATGTGATCCAAAAGCACTTGGTGAAAAATAGCTATCCCATGCTGCTAGATTTGATGATGGAGTAAATGCCTAATAACTACAAGAGGCACACAACCTCCAAAAATTGTCAAAAATAAGGACCTGGGTTCTCCCCTAGAGTTCCCCAAAGAGACTATTCCTTCATCTTTCCCCTAATAATGCAGGGTTTGGACTTATCCCAAAAAGATTTGTAAAAAACAAATCTGTGTCATTTTAAGCAAGTGAATCCTGTTAGTATGTCCAACCAGTAGAAGGAAACCAACAGTAGATGCTGGATTAGGGAATGAAGTCTAGAGAAGAGGTTAAACACAATGTTCTTTTTGAAGTGTATGTAAAATGACAACTATAGAATAGTCAGGGAAAAGGGAGAATGGACTTTGGCCAAAATATGTTTTTAAATTCAGCCTCTACTGTAAAATCAGGGAACTTAGCATGTTATTTTTTAAGATAAGTAAAGTTTAGCCTTTTTGCTTTTTCTGAAAATCAGACAGCACTTTCTACATACTAAGTGCACATTATTGTGAGTTGAACTTGAGTTCTCTAGTAGATTATCCACTCTCTGTATTTGACTATGTTACTAACCTTTTTAATAATGTTTTTGTATTTCTAAATGAGATTAGAATTCTACCAACTCAATGGTGGTTATTTGGAAAAATTCTAGGCCTATAATCCAGATTATGTGTAATTCAGTACTTAAATGTATATATTAAACCAATTGCTTATATATGTCAAGTCTCAGTCCTAGACAATGTGCAGAGGGATTAATTTAATTATTGTCAATTCTTACTAAAATAGTTTGTTCAATATCCTGAGACAGATCCTTTCAAAGGCCTTAAGTCGAAGGACATCATAACAAAATCCCAGTGCCTAGAAGTTTTCACTCAGACTTCTTGAAAATGCATCAGATTTTCAGAATTTTCAATAAACTCACCATTCTAATGACTTTCATTATGAAAAGCTTCTAAGAGAAATTCCATTTGTGGAAATTACATATATTGTAGTGGTAAGATGCTCCCCTCTAGGCTGCATTGCTTCCTATAAATATGGCAATACACCTCCACCCAGTCCATGATATATTTGAGAAATTGACTTTCAAGACTTTTTTGTTCATACATAAGAGTAGATGTGTGTCCTCTACTTAAGGACACAGAGATTATGGAAAGAACTATATCGTTAACTTTTATTTCAATGTGACAGAAAAGCACAAACATATTGCTTTTGTCTCCCAGTAAGACTGAAAAAAGTAGTGATTGAGCTAGGCTGAGGAGATCATTCTGTTATGATGAAAGCAGGCTCAACTAGTAGGGGGTGTAATGAATGTAAGCCTGCAGTAAATGAGTCATTATAAAGTACACTGTCTCTCTGCAATGAGTCTGCTTTATTAAAATAATCTCTGGCATAATGTCATTCTTTCTCAGGCTTCTTCTATTGTGAACCTATCCTTGATTCTGCCATCACAAATCTTATCCCCGAGGACAGATTCCTAATGAGAATAAAGAGTTTGATTATTTGCTTTTAATAACTATGCTTCCCAAATCCAACTTAATACAGCAGAGGGTGTATACGGAAGGACACACCAGAATTATTGGCCATTCAATCAATACTGCAAATTAATCATACTCGCAGCTGGTCATCATAGCTGCAATTACTGATTGATTAATTAGGGCAGCTCTTGAAATGCCAGTATAAATTTAATATCATATTAGATTCAACCCGATAACCATAAACTTCTACAATTACTTTTCAGCCTCCCATTATTTATGTCATATTTCTCTCTAGTATTATCAGCTATATTCATTTATTCATCATTCTGTTTGAGCAGGCCAAGCTATTCCATTGTCCTTTGATGAGGGTAATCTATTAAAATATGTTCAAGTTATGATACTAAATAAATCTAATGTCATTTCTGAGAAAATATTTGCAAATTTAGAATATCTATTTGCATTGCATCTCAATCCAAGAATGCAATTTTTTTGCAAAAAAGAAAAAATTAGATATGAGCATACACTACCCTTTGACAGGTAAGTAATTTGGTGTACTGGATTTATGTATGTAAAATTTCAGGTTTATTAATCCATTTCTGAATGTTTCACACAGGAAATTCTTCACAACATTTTCATTTAATAAGGCCAAGAGCAACAAGAGCCTATTAATATGGCAATCAATCATAGAAATCCACTCCTTAATGAAATTAAGAGAAGATTGGTGCAAATGCAGCAAAGGATCTGATTAATAAACAAGTCTGGTTCTTGTTGCTTTAGGATCATTGATTAGGTACAGCAGATACAAATCATGGTGATTTCACTCACAATTCACTCAGCAGTGTCTAAATACTGTGCAGTATTGGGTGCTACACACTGAAGGGGATAAAAAGATTTGCAGGGCTCTTTTAAGTTTGAATGTGTTTAATAAGGGACATAGGATATTAACACAAATACAAGAAGTACCATCTTTAAGTGTGTACAAATGAGCAGAAAGGGTAGGATTTGAAAAATAAAGCACAACTTATCGAGATTACAATTTTCATGAGCATCCTGTTTTGGCCAAGTCTATTTTCAAAATTAAATGCCATAAAACTTCCAATGGCAGTGGGCTAAAGTGATGACTCAAAACATAAGGTCAAAGTCTGTTCTTCTAGAGGACCATAGATCAGTACCCATGGGAGGTGACTCATAACCTTCTGAAACTGCAGCTTCAGGGAATCTGATACCTCTTTCCTCTGTAGGCACCTTTATGCACATGCACAAAGCCCACGGAGACACACACATATGCACATAATTAAAAGTTAAATTTATAAGCATTCTTATGATATTCATCACCATACAAAAAAACCAAAAAAACAAAACAAAAAAAAAACAAACTCCAAAATTTCACACAAAACCACAGAAGATGCCAGATAATCATAGCAGTCTTAAGCAGAAAGAACAATGCTAAAATAATTACAGTGTACAATTTCAAATTACCTTACGGAACCATAGTAACATGAACAATATGGCTCCAAAACAAAAATAGATATGAAATCTGTAAAATAGAAGGTAATGCCAGAAGTACAACCACATAGCCCTCTGATTCTCTAGGAGAATGCTAAAAGAATATGTGGAGGAAACTAATAATTTTGAGAAAACAGCTCATTTACCTGGAGAAGATAGAAACTCAAACCTTACCTACCACCCTGCAAAAAGTCAACATAAAATTCATTAGAGTTGTTTATTTATGAACCAAATATTTAAGATGTCTAAAGGAAAACACAGAGACAGCATTATGATATGAACACGGGTAATAGATACCCAAATGAGATACTATTCACTAAGAAAATAATAAGAAATAACAAATGGGTTTACATAAGGTTAAATAGCCTTCAAAGGAAGCAGTTGACATAGATAGCTTACGGAATTGTGAAATATATATGCAAGCTAGTCACTTGAAAGGGTTTCGTATTTAGAATATGTAAGAAAGATACTTGATAAAAACAGACCAGTCAACAAAGAAATGAACGTTCTCAAAAGAAGTCTAACTAGCCAAAAGTGCATGAAAAAAAAAAAAATGTACACCTCATGGAGATTCGAACCCAAACTACATCAATGGTTAAATCTTACCACAGTGAAAATTACTCAGGACTGAAGCCTCGAGGGCCAGCAGAAAGAATGGAAACAGGCAACTTCAAGAGGTAGGAGGTTGGGGGACTCTCTAGAATGTACCAGAGACCTGGGAGGTGAGAGACTTTCATGTCTCAAATGATGGGACCTTGGATAAAGTGTTCTTCAGTGGTGAGGAGGAACTTGGAGAGTCTACCTCCAGTAGAAAAACAGGGCATCAAGTGGAGAGATGGGGTTGCTGTCCCACTGTCAAAATCTCTGACCCAGAATTGTCCCTGTCTGAAGGAACTGCAGGGAAAAACAGGAGAAGAGGATGAGAGAAAGACAGTCAGGTGACAGACCCAAATTGGGATCCAGCTCAAGGGGAAGTCCAGAGCCTTGAGACTCTCACTGATGCTGTGGTATGCTTGCAGACAGGAGCATAGAATATCTGCCGTCTGAGAAGACTAACAAGCAGATAAAAGAAGCTAGGGGCCCCATATGGTTGAATTGGGGAAAAACTGGAAGAAGCTGAGGAGGAGGACTGTCCCATGGGAAGACCAGAAGTCTCACCTGACTTAGACCCTTGAGATCTCTCAGCTACTGAGCCACCAACAAGGCAGCATACACCAGCCAATATGAGGGCCCTACACATGTACAACAGAGGACTGCCTTATCGGGCCTCAGTGATACTCTTGAGAGATTTGAGGCCTCAGGGAATAGGGAGGCCTGTTGGGGAGGTGTGGACATCCTCTTTGAGTCAGGGAGGCAGACCAAAAGGGGGAATAAAGTCTGAACTGTGAAAAAAGATTAAAGAATAAAAATAATTAAAATTTTAAAATATTAAAATAAGTAGAAATAAATAAATAAAGGATTGTCTGCATGTCACTTCTACAGCCCCGTACTGCACGGCAGCATTCCTTTCCATGGTTGGTAAGAAATTAATATGTTTTCTTTCTTTCATATTGGAACCTGGGATCAGTCTCAGGTTATTCAGCTTGATAACAAGTACCTTGACTACTGAGCTAATGGTCAGCCTCAAGGGTTTCTTAAAATATTATGTTGTGTGTTTGTGTGTATAAATAAAGTAGATAAAACTCAATAAAATAAAATAGATTTACAACATGAAAAAAATCAGGGAAATATCAAAAAAAATGTTGTTGAACACTCTAGTGAAGCAGAATGTTTATACATTCTTAGTTTTAAGAGGAATTACTACAGTCAATTAGAAAATCAGCATCCAAGGTCCTCAAAAACTTAAGTCTACTAATGATAGAGCTGTGTAATTTCTGGGACTATAGCCAAGAAATGTAAGTCAGCACACAATAAAGATGCCAGGTTACAAAAGTAGTGGCACTGCTATTGAGAACAATCATGTTATCAAATCCAACAAGGTGCCCATAGAAGAATGCATAAGTAAAGACAGTGAAACATCTTTACCTATACTTATAAAGATTATTATTCATAATTCATTTGCAAAAAAATTGGGATCACTGTTTTAAATAATACAAGCTAGCCCTACAAACACAAATATCAGACATTTTCTCTCATACAAAGTGTCTAGAATAAAAAAAACAACAACAACAACATAATAACAGAACTGGGAGAGTGGAGACTGAGAAGGCAACACAGAGTGATAAATATGATCCAAGGAAGTTTAATGCACCTATGATGACATCAAAATTAACCCCAAATTAGCACATATAATTAATATTGCATAGTATAATAAATAGAGCACAGTAAAAAATATGAGAGCAGAAGAGCGTCTGTTACTATAAAGGAGGTTTGGGGTATGAGGAAAGAGGTGTGAAGGGGCAATGAATATGGGGCATATGGTATATAAAAGTATTGCTGTGTAACCCATTGTTTTGTGAAACTAACATAATAAATGTTGTTTTAATTATTTGCATTTAAAATTGTTTTTAGGTGACATTTAATTCACTGTTAACTTAGTCTTGCATATCAAACAGCAAATTTTTTTCTTTTTAAATTATATTTTGGGTTATTTTTGCCTGTTTTTGTTTTTTGAGACAGAGGTTCTCTGTGTAGTTGTGAAATTCAGTTTGTATTCCAGGCTGGCCTCAAACTCACAGAGATCTGCCTCCCAAGGGCTCAAATTAAAGGTGTGTGCCACCATTGCCTGGCTCATAACCAGCTTCTTGACTTCTGGAACAAAATTACTCATCAGTAGCTGAAATAACAGGAACAATATATAGTATATACCAAGTATACATCAAGAGTGTTAGCAGAGTTAAAATGAAGTCTATAATAAGCAAGGCTTTGGGTCCATATAGGCATCCATATGATATAAGCAGGGTCAGTATTTAAGTGACTACTAATCGCTCAAACCCCAGTATAATTGCAGCTATGTAGTGCTGGGCTGTGCAGAAAAATTCTCTCTCATCTTCAAAGAGGTTAATTCATACTGTGAAGCAAGAACTGTTGAAAGGCAATAGACATTAATGAAGGCTGTCTTACAGTAGAAATTTTGATAGCATTGTACATTACATCCATATTAATAACAAATTACCTTAGGATGGATAATAACGTTTTACAATGAACACCCAAGGAATTAGGAACTATCAGCTTTGTCTTCAAAAGTGCTGCTCTCCTTCTAAGAGCTAAATTCTAAAATATGAAGTCTGTGGGCCTAGTATATTCTTTGACCTCCCTGTGCTGCCAACTCACTTTTAGCCCCATCATTACAACCTCCAGTCTGCTAAGTCATGCAAATTTCTATGCTCCCAAGAGCACAGTAATAGAAGTTGTACATTGTACAAGTACTGCAGATTCAACTCCCATTTCCCTTTAATACAATCTTTGGCAATGTCCATTCAGTCAAACTGTCTTTCAGAAAGAAATAACGAGGCTGTTTTTAAGCATCATCCTTTTAACAGTTGATATGTCTCAGGTTCTCTGGAAGTGAAGACTTCAATGACATAATGTTTTGATTTACAAGAGTTAGGAAACAGTTATTCTTAAGGCAGCCTTAATTACAGTGAATAAGCAGATTGGATGGACTAACACATCACAAGGTTTTTGTTTTTCATAAAAGAGTCTTAAGTAACTCTACTTCTCTTCCTCTAAATTAGTTGTTGATGATTTCATAAGTCTTTCATATGAATATGTGTCTAAAGCAGGAGGTGATACAGTTTGACCATGGCTGACCTGCACAGGGGTAGTTTTATGAGTTTGACACATGCATCTAAGATAACTGGAAATGGGATCTGGGATATGTTGAGAAAGTTGTATGGCCTTGCCAATAGCCTATATCCTAAGGGCTAATATCTTCATGTTCTAATGAACCAAAAGGTTTTCCAGGATTGCTGTATAGCTAAAAATCTGTCAATGGGATTAATGATGTCGGTACTAATGTAGGAAGTAAAAAGCATGGTGAGGATATCTGTAGTTTTAGAGGGACACATTTGAACAAAACAAGTGGTAATAAAGATGGTATCATTTAAACCTTGATACATTTTCTTAAGGAGTCTTCATTTTCCAGTAGAGAATGCATACAGAACAGATGGATAATACTTATATATCTATCTCCAAATTTGTTTTCCTATATATGTGAAAGAATTAGTTTTCTCTTTATCCAGAAATGTACATAATAACATTTTTCTTAATTTTAGTTGAAGAAAAGGATGAAGAAATGGAGAGAAAGATGGAAAATAAAGAGAAATAGGTAGTGGTAAATGAAAAGGAAAGGGAGGAGAGGTAGAGGAGGAGGAGAAGGTGAAGAATTTCCTTTGATAAAATATTATTTTTTTATGATTGTAAGTTATTTCTCACCTACCCTTGTCTTGTCTTCACCTAATTCAACTGTAACCAGATGATATGGAAGTCATGAAAAATAGTCTTTCAGGTCAGTGTACTCCTTCACACTGCTAAGATCCAGAACAATGCAGAGAACAGTGGACAATTGGACCAGTAGAACAAAATGATAATATCCAGAACACCTATTATACAGTAGCATAAGCAATGAAATTTTACATTTGTGTTATTTTACTATTAGTAGTTGTATTATCCTCACCATAGAGTGATATCACATTGCAAAGGGTTCTTAACAAATAGTGATCTCTACACTGACTTAAAAGTTTAGAAAAACAGAGTGAGTTAAATCCATTACAAAGATACGTTGTCATTCTATATGCAGCTCTTGGTATCCATTCCTGGTGTATGACTCTCTTGATACTCAAGTATTCCATAGCACTGACAATGCTGGTCATGAACTTCACCACCATCTGACTGGGCAGGGACACTGGCTCATCCAAAGTCCAGGAATACAGGATGAAACTATATAGATCTCCATGTTTCACAAAATGAAAGATGATCACAGGTTCTGGGATACCCTTTCAGTCAGAACCCAGGAAAGAAATGCCATAGAGCCTCATCATGTTGAGGTTGTCAAATTCCTTCTTGCAGACAAAAAACTTCTCTGACTCTGATTATGTACAGATGGCAATTTTCATTGCCTTCACAGAAGCCTTGAAAATGGAGTGCTTGCTGCTGGTTGAACTCGCTCTCCACCACAGAAACAAACTCTTCTTCTCTTCAGGTCTTCACCAAGGCCACCTTATGGCTATATACCATGACATCTTGTAGTTTCTCCTTCAATTCTTTGCTGATGCCCATGCTGTTCAAGATGGCTTCCGTGGTTCACCAAATGCAGGATTTTGGGGATACAGTACCTCACTACCAGTTCACCTATTCTCATTGTTGGTTCAAACACTTCCCTACAGTGGGCCTCCTTCTTCTTATGGACAAGGAACAGGACTAAGATCAGGATACAGGCAACAACCACAACTGCTCTAAGTACCACCTGAGCCACAAGAAAGCAGGGGTTGTGGATTCACTCACCAGATGTAATGGCTGTTATTGTTCCAGGGGCACAGTAAGTCTCTAGAGCCCATCCCCAGCAGATGTATAGGCTGTCACAGATATAAGATAGCCATAGACTTGTCCCTACTGCATTTCCTAGGTCACCTTTTGCTTTATCCCTATGCCTGACAGTACCTTGGGAATGTACCGACCAATATATGCCAGCCAGTACTCTAACAGGATGTCCTGATGGGGCACCCTTTGCTTCTGCCTGGTACCCATTCTACATGGTACTAATATTCTCAATTGGGGAGGGAGGCAAGGACACTCCTTCCTTGGTCACCACAGGAAAGCAGTGGGTCCAGGGGCCTTGGTTGCTTGTGTAGGATACCAGGATGTGATATGCATGTGAGGAAGTAGTTTTTCCATCTGAAGCATGGGGAAGGGGGCACAATTATTTGCAAAATGAGGGTCTCTTCTGCAGGATCTGGCTCTCCCAGCCATTCACCCCATCATCTGACAGTATGGACTGCAGGTTGCCGAGGGTAAGATGGTAGATGCCTGTCAGGCAGGGGTCCCAGCTACCTCTAACTCTGTGGGCTACCTCAAAACCACATGAAGATGGTGAGGTCTCTGTGGAAGTACTGTGATAGTAACTATGCCATAAGTGATGACTCCTTTGGCAATGTGGGCTTTAAAGGAGAAAGAAGAAATCTTAGTCAAACTTTTCATCCCAATAAGGGACCGCCTGAAGCAGGAGGATCTTATGATCAAGCCTGCCTACCAGAGTGACTTCAAGACTCTGTCTCAAAATTAAACAGTAAAAAGTTAGTGAGTAACAGGAATAAAAGAGGAGGGGGTATCCCGCGCTACCGTCTCGCCAGCAAGAATGACGCGGCACACAAAGGATCCTTCTGCAGTAAAGCTTTAATGCATCTTGAGAGGGAGAGCATAAGCTTGCCACAAGTGGAGACCCCTAACAATAGAACACCCGTCCCTTATATAGGTCACAGCGCTTGCCTGGGACGCGGAGCTTCTCCATTGGCTCCCGAACATCAGGCCAGATGCCGCCACGAGAGAGGCTGAGACTCTGAGGTGGAAAATTACCAGGTGCATGCGCACTAGCCTATTTACAACTTGTCCTCGGGCGAATGTAGGCGCCATCTTGTAATGGCGAATGTGGATGCGACTAGGGCGGCTTCCCACAAGGGGGGAATATGGCTGCACCTATATACGGTGGAGAACATTTATTATAAACATATATGAGAGTGTAGTCAGAGACAAGGACATCTGGGACAGTCTAGAGTGAACATGACCACACTGATCTGTACAATGTGGAGACAGGAGGAGAGGAAAATGGAGAGATGGAAGAGAGGGGGGCCAGGTTCGGCAGCCAAAAGTGCCAATAATACAAAGAGCCTGCTTGATCTGTCTAACAATTAAAGTTGGCATTGTTCTTCCAAACAACTAGAGCACATCATTGTGATCCTATTTTTGTCTTTCTTACTCTTTTGCAGTCTCTAATCCTTTTCTTACCTCTCATGAACTATCAAACCTTGGAAGATAGTAGCAGTTTGAAGATAGCTTCAAAGTCATGCACAGTCTCATTACTTCCTTTTGCTCTCCTCTCCAATGGTATTTGTAGAGGAGCACAGTGGAGCAGTGAGAAGAAATGATTCTGTAAAGATGCTGTTTATTATGCAAGTGTTTCCTCGTCCATAGCTCTGTTGGTATATGCCCATGGGTGTCTATTAGAGGAAAAACACAATTTATTATTTAACTGTTGTATGTGCCTCTGGTATACTATACTAGTTAGGGTACATTAAATAGCTATGTTACAAAAACATAAAATCTAAAAGGCCAAGAACAACTGTAACTATTTTTCACATAGACCAGCAATTGTCAAAGTCAGTGGGGTTCAGAGCAAAAGTTTAGGGATTCAGAAGCCCCACTTTCTTGTGTCTGCTCAGGAACATATTACTTTGCCTGGTTTTTCCTACATTAATAATCTAAGTTGTCTATGGCTATCATCATTATGAATGTAGATCCAGGCTACAGGGCTACAAGTGACACCCTTAACCTGCTATCTTAGAGAATTCAGTTACAGGATCACACTTTAGGCATATATCTGGAATTGTAAAATAATGCATTATAGATGTTTAAATTCTATCAAAAGGCACCTATAATGAAATGGAGGTTTTTCATTTTATAGAGGAATTGCCCTATACAAAAATAAATGTTTTATATTGCCCCATTATAATAAAATCTAACAACAACTGGGCACAGGAAAAGTGATAGAAACCCTTCCTAGTTTCACTTTATCATTTTTGTTTCACTTCCTCTCTTTTCTCTTTTATTTCCTGTCTATGTGCATATGATGCAAATATCTCTTTCTTCTTCAAAGAGATTTTTTGTGAGGTTATGAGCAAATGTATTTCTATTGCTTCATTTACTAAAATTTGTTTATATGTGGATTGATGGTTAACAATTTTATACACAGGTTTCATTCCCATTCTCATCCTTCTCTCTCTCCACATGAAACTCTTCTTGCCAAAATGGCTCATACTATATTTATGTCCTTTTTTTGAAACTCAGCTATGTTAGTTATCATTACTTGCATGAACCTAAGTTACAGCAAGGATCTGTCTGAAAAGTTATGACAACTGGTGCAATAATAGCTTGATTATTAATTATAAAAGTAACCAACTACTTTCAAGTTTGATTTGAGGTCCATTCCATAGAAATAAACTTACGTGTGATACTGCAAACCTGATAAAGTGCACATGGCTAGAGAAGTCAGAGGCTAAGGTGAGAACCTAACACTGTTGTTTTTCTAAGTGGACATGGTATCAAACTTCCCTAAACATATTTATGTCTACATCCATGGACTGGTCCTATTCTCACCCTTCATCAGAAAAACCTCTTTCTGTAGTGGGTGGCAGTTAATACAATTTACCAGAATGTGCAGTGCAAATGATTCTGGAATGTTAGCCCCTATGTGGGACATCTGTTACACTCATACCATTCCTGAAAACTCAGGGAACATCTGGAATAGGGAATGGAAAAAATGGAAGAACCATTGAATGGAAGAACCAAGAATGGATAAGGCTGGTGAAAAGTACTGTGAAACAGTGCCTTCTGTATATGAGATCCTCCTGTACTCATGAATTCACTGCTCCTTTAGTTATTTATACAAGAATTGCCCAGGATTAAGCCTATCTCCATTTCATCATGTATGGAGGTCATCATTAAAGGACAATGAAAATTGCTAAGTTGATCATGTGCCAGTAAACTCGCTTCTCTTTAAGTCATTAACGGGAGATAAATATTTAAGAACTAGATCCTAAAAGTACTACTAGAGCGACTGTAATTTATATGTTCTGCCACCTTATGTTGTGATGAGACTTGCATCACTGTATTGTAAGAAATGACTTGGATGTCATCATTGATTGTGAAGTCTGAAAAGATGCATAGTAACACAGCTTTATTTCTCCTACAATAGATTTCAGATATGAAGAACTTAAAACCAGTATATTAACCACAAGATAAACTGCATTTATTACCATTGTTTGAAATGAAGTTCATTTAATTGAAATTTAAATAATGTCTATGTTTAATAACCAGATCTTATTATCCTGAGAATTTATTAATCAGTTCTCAAACACAAATATAGAATGAGTCCAAAAGAGTGGAATTTTAGTTTTTCTCCCAATTGCTAGCTATACTCTCTCATTCCCAAATCTATATCTATAAATATTTTTTCTCAAGATAACACTTTCTAATTTCTAGTGAAATTGAACAACTCCTACTTCATACATAGGTATTTGCTCAAAATTACGAATTCTTACACTTTAATATTATTAATTAAATTATATCACATAGACCAATTAATGGATCTAATTTTAAACCCAATGTAGTAACTGTAATAACATTTTAAAAGATGTATGAGCATCCTGGGAGTCTATACTCCTAATTCATAATTCTTTACCTCAGACATCCCCTACCAAAAAGCAAAGTTTGATCATGTTATAAGTGGCCTTTCAAAACCACCACCAGTTGTTTTTCAGTTGACTATAATATTAACTAGAGGCACAGGAAGCATGTGTCACATATTTGGAAAAAGGAGGTGATAATACTGGTCTTTATATCAGGGTTAAGAGAGTCATTAGCTAGATTGCAGATATAGGGCTGCTGTGTAATGGCATGAAGGTGCTAAAGCAGGTGAGAAACATTTCAGAGTTTTTATTTCAATGTTTTTACAGAACTGAAGCCTAGCATAATTCAAGAAGTTAAAACAGAAGCCATTATGAAACTAACGTGAAAAAATACTTTGCCAGATGAAACGTTAATTTATTGTGTAGACTGTGTTTCAATGAGGTCATCCCTTCATCTCTGATGAAGACAAAGGTTAAAAAAATCTCCCTTAGATTTGTACATAATTTTTAAATGAAACTTGCATAATTGCTTTATCTTTTTATATAATTTTTATTGAATATTTTCTATATTTACATTTCAAATGTCATTCCCTTTCTCAGTTTCCCACCTCAGAAACACTCTTCTTGCATCCCCCTCTCCCTGATTCTATGAGGGTGCTACCCCACCCACCCACTCACTCCTTCCCACCATCGAATTCCCCTATACTGGGGCATCAAGCCTTTACAGAACCCAGGGCCTCTTCTCCCATTGATGTCCAACTAGGTTATCCTTTGCTATACATGCAGCTGGAGCCATGGTTCCCTCTATGTGTAATCCTTGGTTGGTGGTTTAGTCCCTGGGAGCTCCAAGGAGGGGGGAGTCTGGTTGGTTCTTCCTATGGGTTGCAAACCACTTCAGCTCCTTCAGGCCTTTCTCTAACTCTTCAATTGGGGACCTCGTGTTCAGTCCAATGGTTGGCTGCTAGCATCTGCCTCTGTATTTGTCAGGCTCTGACAGAGTCTCTCAAGAGACAGCTATATCAGGCTCCGGTCAGCATGCACTTATTGGCACCCACAACAGTGTCTGGGTTTGGTGTCTATAAAAGGGAAGTATCCTTAGGTGAGGCAGTCTCTGGATGCCCTTTTCTTCAGTCTCTGCTCCACACTTTGTCTTTCTATTTGATCCACTGAGTATTTTGTTCACCCTTCTAAAAGGGACCAAAGCACCCACACTTTGGTCTTCTTTTTTTGAGCTTCATGTGAAGCTCAAAAATCGTATCTTGGGTATTCTGGGTTTTGAGCTGATATCCACTTATCAGTGAGTGCATACCATGTGTATTCTTTTATGATTGGGTTACCTCACTCAGGATGATATTTTCTAATTCCATCCATTTGCCTAAAAATTTCATGAATTTGTTGTTTTTAATAGCTTAGTAGTATTCCATTGTGGGAATGTACCATATTTTCTGTATCTATTCCTCTGTTGAAGGACATCTGGGTTATTTCCAGCTTCTGGCTATTATAAATAAGGCTGCTATGGACATAGAGGAGCATGTATCCTTGTTATACATTGGAGCATCTTTTGGGTCTTTGCCCAGGAGCGGTATAGCTGAGTCCCGTGTATGCTATTGGTACAGAAACAGGCAGGAAGATCAATGAAACAGAATTGAGACTCAGAAATGAACCCACATACTTGACCTTTGACATAGTAGCTAAAACCATCCAGTGGAAAAGAGACAGCATTTTCAACAAATGGTGCTGGTTCAACTGGAAGTCAGCATGTAGAAGAATGCAAATCGATCCATTCTTATTTCCTTGTACAAAGCTGAAGTCCAAGTGCATCAATGACTTCCACATAAAACCAGTTACACTGAAAGTGATAGAAGAGAAATTGGGGAAGAGCCTTGAACACAAGGATACAGGGGAAATTTTCCTGAATAGAACACCAATGGCTTATGCTCTAAGATCAACAATAGACAAATGGGACCTCATAAAATTGCAAAGCTTTTGTAAGGCAAAGGACACTGTTGATAGGACAAAATGGCAACCAACAGATTGGGAAAAGATCTTTACAAATTCTTCATCCTATAGAGAGCTAATATCCAGTATATACAAAGAACCCAAAAAGTTAGACTCCAGAGAATCAAATAATCCTATTAAAAAATGGGGAACAGAGCTAAACAGAGAATTCTCAACTGAGAAACTCGAATGGCTGAGAAGCACCTAAAGAAATGTTCAATATCCTTAGTCACCAGGTAAATGCAAATCAAAACAACCCTGAGATTCCACTTCACACCAGTCAGAATGGCTAAGATCAAAAACTCAGGTGATAGCAAATGCTGTTTGGATATGGAGAAAGAGGAACACTCCTCCATTTTTGGTGGGATTGCAAGCTGGTACAACCACTTTGGAAATCAGTCTGGCAGTTCCTCAGAAAACTAGATATAGTATTTATATAATTGCTTCTAAATAAACATTGTTTGGGAGGTAACGCTGGGGCTTTCCATACCAAAAACTTTTATGAAGATATCTGTACTTGATAGTGGGATTTTAGTGCTTGCTGGAGACATCATAGCCTCTAAGGTGAAGATCTTGTTACTGTTGTTTAGTAAAATTGACAATGTCAGAGAAGTCTTCCTTTTGCAGTAAATTCAGAGAATCATAACTGTTTAAAGTGCCATGAAAACATGACAGCTGGGGGTTAATCCTATATAAGACTTCTGCCACCCTCTTCAACTTTAAAACACATAACAGAAGAGAACCAGAAGGCAGGAAAAGGGCTGTGAAAAACCATCTACTGGGTTTCCACAGGCATTTCAAATGAATTCACAGCATCTTCACTGGTCCCATACAAGACTGTACCTGTCAACAGTCAATATTCAACAGGTCCTACCCATCCTTGCTGAACCATATTACCTACTGATACATTCCAGAAGAGGGATTCATTGCATTGAGCTGTGTAACTAATGTGGATTACACTAAGCCCAATGGCTACTTCTAAACTCATAGTCATAGAGGTGACCCAGAGTAATTTCACAGACTTAAAAAACAAAATGATTGGCAAAGAAATTCATGGGAAAAGTAGATGATCTGCTGGGAAGTAAATAAAAAAAGGAGGAGCTAAAATAAACAGAATACATTATATGCATGTGTATAAAATCTTCAAAAGCTAAACCCAATTAATAAAAACACTATCACTGCTACATGCAAGATATTTGAAGATGGGTAGCAACTGACAGTAAAGATGACCCAGAGAGACAGTGGGGGGTGGGGGAGAAGCACTACTACTAATCCAAGCAGAAGAAAACCAGGACTTGTAACAGACATAATCAACCTTTATCATGCTCCCATCTCTGTCTCTCAACTGCTCATATCTAATATCATTATTCTAGGGAATTCAGAAAAGACATCTTTAATCAAAGTTAAAAAAATCATTTGCTGTGTTGAGAAAACCTATTTGAATTTGTGATTTCTCATTTGCTAAAATCCCAAATTACCAATAGTTGAAATTCTGTTGTCTGGTATTCTCGTAAGGTGCTAACCTCTATTTCCATTTGTCTTTAAAAATCCATGACATAATGAGGGAATCTACAACAATATTAATTTTCTATAAACTGATTTTTATATTTTTATGTTTCCATTATTAGCTCTAATTAGCTCTCTGCATCAACTGTGAGCAAACCTCTGTATAAAGAGGTTTTTTAAATGCAAAGGTGAAGAATCTCTGAATATATTTCAGCTTGTAATATGGCATAGCTTTAAAACTCAGAAAACTCAAACACCTTGAGTGTGTGTGTGTGTTTGTGTGTATTTGTGTGTGCTTGTGTGTGTGTGTGTGTGTGTGTTGCACAGAAGAAACAGAGCACAGACAAGTGGTTATTCTTTCAATTTTTAGGCCTTTATGGATTAATCATGTTAATTCTCTGAGGTGATTCAGTTGTTATAGGAAATGAAATTTCAAAGGAGAAGCATATAAGTCTCTGTTGGAAACTAGAAACACAGACAAAGAAAAGTCAAAGAATTAAAAATAATCTCACTTCAACTACTACCTAAGATTAGAATGTCAGAATGAAGCTCTTTCTTACCATAAATTCACAATGTTATGAATTTCTTAAAGTTACAAAGTTTCTAACCCATGTCCCATGAAATGCTGATTTTACAATATTTTAGTACAAAAGTCTTTCTCAAGCCATACATTGATCTTTTCAAAATGAGAACAAAAAAGGATTACATAACTGTACTTTGACCCAAACCTGCAGGAGTAAGGATCCCAAATGGCCAAGTGTCCAGTGAGAGAAACAGATGAGAAATAAAGAAAATTATAAATAAAGAGAACAAATAAAAACAGCTGTGACCAGGAGGCCTGTAGTAAGCTGATGACTCATGTTAAGCAAGTTTATTGAGAAGTACAGCATTAAGCTGGGCAATGGTGGCACACGCCTTTAATCCCAGCACTTGGGAGGCAGAGATAGGTGGATTTCTGAGTTCAAAGCCAGCCTGGTCTACAGAGTGAGTTCTAGGACAGCCAGGGCTATAAAGAGAAACCCTATCTCAAAAACAAACAAACAAACAAAAACAAACAAACAAAAATAAAGAAAGGAAGTACAGCATTCTGTAAAGTGTTTGACGGCAGGCAGCCAGTGTCAGGAGAGGGTTAAGTCAGACAGTTTTAGCAAAGGGAAGAGAGGATAGCACAGATACAGCTGCCTAAATTCTGAGAACCACAGCCCAGCCTCAACATTCACTCCTTTGAGGCACTGGTTTGGGCCCTAGACTGGCCTTGCTAAGTCTGCTCCTGGACAAGAACCCAGAACTAAACACTTGTTTGTTTTTCATCAGTGTCTCTGTGAAAGCCTAGGGTCACTCTGGCTCCCCACAATATTTATAAAGAAATTATTTGGAAAAAACACGACCAGATAAGGTATGGAGAATGGGAGTCCATTTGAGAACATACAGGAAATATATTATAAAAAAACCTACATGACTCTAGAATAAGTTTTTATAATAACCCATATAATGTATAATCAGTCATACAATGAAAGACTTAGAATGTATATTTTATACCTGTGAACCTATTTTGAAATTACTAAATTCTGGGAGCTAGACATTAATATCTCTCATTCTCAAAAATTAAATCTGAAACCTGAGGTTACATTAGCCACTAAGGAGCACACACCCACTAGAGCAAGCAGGATTTGAACTGATATTAATCTGCCAACAAAGCTTATATATTTGAGATCATAAAATGGAGCACTCTGACCTCCTAATATTTTAAATATTTATAGGGATAGATTCCCCTGTGTAATTTATTATTAAATGATGGGAAAATAAAGCAAATATGTCAAGTCAACCATGCTCTAACTTTATTTTCAGATAAAGAGTCTGTGGCTGATGAAACTTAGATAAACAACCAGTTCTTTGAATCCAGAGTATAATCGTGTTGGTCTTCCATCTGTTGCTGGAGTTCAAATACACAAACAGTTCACCAGAGAATGCTAAGAAGAAAACCAAAGCAACTTACTGTCCTAGGCTGAGAGATAATCATTTTGAAAACTATTATTAGGACTATCAAACTCTGTTCACTAACCTGGATCCTTTTCATTCATTAGTGAGTAAAATTACCATGCCTTCGAGGAGACTAGACAGGGTCAAGTGAAAAGCACAAGACTCTGGACTTTCCAATGTTGATGAAAGATATGACTGGAATTGTTTGTCCCTAGTGAAACTTCCCTTCATTTTCCTAGGTAGAGACAGTAAGACTTACAACTGCCTTTAAAATTTTTACTTTCTTATGTATGTATATTAAAATAGATCCTCTACCACAGCATTAAACAAACAAACAAAAATTGTCAAGTAAGTGAAGTAATAACATAAAAAATGGGATATAGGATAGGCACTCAAATAAATAGTAACAAAAATAAATAAAACACTTGGAAGTGTGATATTTTAGAACACATATATCTATAATTTAATTCACTATGTAGTAAAACTTTCACCTGGAAATGATAGAATTTATGGTAACACAATCTTCCACGCACTCTGAAAACTCAGTATAGTAGCAGAAACAATATTAATGGAAACAATTGCTAAAACTTCCAAAACAGTGGGACCCCTCCTCTAATAATTAAAAATAAACAAAAAACAAACAAACAAACAAAAACAGCAATGATAACATAAATACCATGTAAGTAATGATGATAAGGTAGAATGGATTTAGATTTTTACCAGAATTTTAATTTTTCTCCAAGGGAGTCTCACTGGGAAAATGAACTATTCTTAAAGGTGGGCTGCATGCCCAGCAGTAGAAAGTCAATAGAAAACAAATCCAGCAGTTTCCATCTGTGGCAGGAGACCTCTGCCTGGGCCACCAGAGCTCCATAACCAAATAGCCTCCCAGGAGTGTGGAAAATCCCGTGAGAGGGGGTAAGAAGAGTAACACTGCTCAGCAGGACTTGCCCGGAATCCTTGGGACACAGGAACTGAGGAACAGACAAGAGGAAGGCGCCTTCCAGTTTCCATCTGTGGCAGGAGACCTCTGCCTGGGCCACAAGGGCTCCATGGCCAAATAGTTCTGGGAGAAAGATAGCTTCCCAGGAAGAGTTGGCACGTCTGCCTGCTCAGAGGGACCCACCTGGAATACCCAGGACACAGGGACAGAGGAGTGGGCTTCTGGTTTCTTTTGGTGGCCAGGGAGCAGATCCTGTGACACAGGGCACCATACTCAAATAGTGCCAGGAAAGAGATGGTATCCCAGGAGTACTGACACACCTTTAAGCACAGGCAAGACCACCACTTCTGTTCAAATTCACTGGATCAAGAAGGACACTTGCAGAGCCATCAGGACACAGGAAAGAAGGGACAGCTGGGAACTAGATCCTTCTGGTTTCTGTCTGCACCCAAGAGCTGACCCTGTACCACAACTTTCCAAACCCAAATTCCTCTCAGAGAGAACTGGTCTTCAAAGAGTATTGACACCTAGGCTTGCAGGAAACACAAGCCACACAAAGAGAGAGTATGACCAGCTAACAACAGAGATAACAAGATGGCGAAAGGCAAGGGCAAGAACACAAGGAACAGAAACCATGGCTACTTGACATCACCAGAACCCAACTCTTCCACCACAGCAAGCCCTGGAAACCCAAACATACCAGAAAAGCAAGACTCAGATTTAAAATCACATCTCACTGTGAGGATAGAAGATTTTAAGAAAGAAATAAATAACTCCCTTAAAGAAATACAAAAGAACACAGGTAAACAACTAGAAGCCCTTAAAGAGGAAACACAAAAATCCCTTAAAGAATTACAGGAAAACATAATCAAATGGGCAGAATTACAGGAAAATACAATTAAACAGACAAAGGAAATGAACAAAACCATCCAGGAAATAAAAATAGAAATAGAAACAATAAAGAAATCACAAAGAGGAACAACCCTGAAGTCAGAAAACCTAGGAAAGAAATCAGGAGTAATAGATGCAATTATCACCAACAGAATGAAAGAGATAGAAGAGAGTCTCAGGTGCGGAAGATACCATAAAAAAATTGACACAACAGTCAACGAAACCACAAAATGCAAAAAGATCCTAACCACAAACATCCAGGGTATCCAGGATAGAATGAGAAAACAGAACCTGATGATAATAGGTATAGAAGAGAGTGAAGGTTCTCAACTTAAAGGACAAGTAAATATCTTCAACAAAATTATAGAAGAAAACTTCCATAACCTAAAGAAAGAGATAAACATAAATATACAAGAAGCCAGCAAACTCCAAATAGATTGGACCAGAAAAGAAATTCCTCCCATCACATTATAGACAAAACACCAAATACACAAAATAAGGAAAGAATATTAAAAGCAGTAAGGGAAAAAGGTCAAGTAACATATAAATACATACCTATCAGAATTACACCGGACGTCTCACCAGACTAGAAGCTAGAAGCTCCTGGGCAGATCTCATACAGACTCTAAGAAAACACAAATGCCAGCCCAGGCTGCTATATCCAGAAAAACTTTCAATAATCATAGATGGTGAAAACAAAATATTCTATGACAAATCCAAATTTGCACAATATGTTTCCACAAACCCAGCTCTACAAAGGATAATAGATGGAAAACACCACCTCAAGGAGGGAAACTATACCCCCCCCAAAAAAAGAAAGTAATCTTTCAACAAACTCAAAAGAAGATAGCCACACAAACATAAAAATAACATCGAAAATAACAGGAAACAACAATCACTGTTCCTTAATATCTCGTAACATCAATGGACTCAATTCCCCAATAAAATGACATAGACTGACAGACTGGATCCATAAACAGGACCCAGCATTTCACTGCATTCAGGAAACGGACCTATGTGATAAAAACACTACCTCAGAGTAAAGGACAGGAAAACAACTTTCCACGCAAATGGTCCCAGGAATCAGGCTGGAGTAGCCATTCTAATATTGGATAAAATTGACTTTCAAGCAAAGGTCATCAAAAAAGATAAGGAAGGACACTTCATACTCAGCAAAGGAAAAATCTACCAAGAAAAACTCTCAATTCTGAACATCTATGCCCCAAATGCAAGGGCATCCACATTCATAAAAGAAACTTTAATAAAGCTAAAAGCACACATTGCACCTCACACAATAATAGTGGGAGACTTCAACACCCCACTATCATTAATGGACAGATCTTGGAAACACAGACTAAAAAGAGACACAGTGAAACTAACAGATGTTATGAACCAAATGGATTTAACAGATATCTATAGAATATTTCATCCTAAATCAAAAGAACATACCTTCTCAGCACCTCATGGTACCTTCTCCAAAACTGATCATATAATTGATAACAAAACAAACGCCATGCCTCCTATCAGATCACTACAGAATAAGGTTGCTCTTCAATGGCAACAACAACAGAAAGCTCACATGCACATGGAAGCTGAACAATGCTCTACTCAATGATAACTTGGTCAAGGAAGAAATAAAGAAAGAAATTAGAGACTTCCTAGAATTTAATGAAAATGAAAGTAAAACATACCAAAACTTATGGGACATAATGAAAGCAGTGTTAAGAGGAAAACTCATAGCTCTGAATACCTCCAAAAAGAAACTGGGAAGAGCATATACTAGCAGCTTAACAGCACACTGGAAAGCTCTAGAACAAAAAGAAGCTAATACACTCAAGAGGAATAGAATCAAAATTAGGAAATGATCAAATTAAGGGCTGAAATCAACCAAGTAGAAGCTAAAAGAACTATATAAATAATCAACAAAACCAGGAGTTACTTCTTTGAGAAAATCAACAAGATAGATAGACCCTTAGCTAGACTAACCAGAGGGCTCAGAGACAGTATGAAAATTAACAAAATTAGAAAGGAAAAGGGAGATATAACAACAGACTCTGAGGAAATTCAAAAAACCATCAGATTCTACTACAAAAGTTTCTACACAACAAAATTGAAAAATCTGGATGAAATGGACAAGTTTCTAGACAGCTACCAAATAACAAGGTAAAGTCAGGATCAGATAAATCATCTAAACCATCCTATAACCCCTAAAGAAATAGAAGCAGTCATTAAAAGCCTCCCAACCAAATAAAGCCCAGGACCAGATGGATTCAGTGCAGAATTGTATCAAACCTTCAAAGAAGTACCAATACTCTTAAATCTATTCCACAAGATGGAAACAGAAGGAACACTACACAATTCATTCTATGAGGCCACAGTTACACTGATACAAAAACCTCACAAAAACCAACAGTAAAAGAAAACTTTACACTAATTTCCCTTATGAATATCGATGCAAAAATGCTCAATAAAATTCTTGCTAACCGAATCCAAGAACACATCAAAATGATAATTCACCACGATCAAGTAGGCTTCATCACAGTGATGCAGGGATGGTTCAATAACTGAAAATCCATCAATGTAACCCACTATATAAACAAACTCAAAGAAAAAAAAAACCATATGATCATTTTGTTACATGCTGAAAAAGCATTTGACAGAATTCAACATCCCTTCATGATAAAAGACCTGGAAAGACCAGGAAATCAAGGAGCATGCCTAAACATAGTAAAAGCAAAATATAGCAAACCACTCGACAACATCAAATTAAATGGAAAGACATTCGAAGCAATCCCACTAAAATCAGGGACTAGGCAAGGCTGCCCTCTCTCTCCCTATTTATTCAATATAGTACTTGAAATTCTAGCTAGAGCAATTAGAAAAAAAAGGAGGTCAAAGGGATACAAATTGGAAAGGAAGAAATCAAAATATCACTTTTTGCAGATGATATGATGGTATACTTAAATGACCCGGAAAACTCCACCAGAGATCTGCTACAGCTGATAAACAACTTCAGCAAAGTGGCTGGATACAAAATTAACTCAAGCAAACAGTAGCCTTCCTATACTTGAAGGATAAACAGGCTGAGAAAGAAATTAGGGAAATAACACCCTCCACAATTGTCACAAACAATATAAGGTATCTTGGTGTGACTCTAACCAAACAAGTAAAAGATCTGTATGACAAGAACTTCAAGTCCCTGAAGAAATTGAAGAAGACCTCAGAATATGGAAAGATCTCTCATATTCATGGATTGGCAGAATTAAGATAGTTAAAATGGCCATCATGCTGATAGCAATCTACAGATTCAATGCAATCCCAATCAAAATTCCAACTCAATTCTTCATAGATTTAGAAAGAGCAATTCTCAAATTCATATGGAATAACAAAAAACCCAGGATAGCAAAAACTATTCTCAACAATAAAAAGACTTCTCAGGGAATCAGCATCCCTGACCTCAAGCTGTACTACAGAGCAGTAGTGATAAAAACTGCATGGTATTGGTACAGTGACAGGCAGGTAGATCAATGGAATAGAACTGAAGACCCAGAAATGAACCCACACACTTACGGTCACTTGATCTTTGACAAAGGAGCTAAAACCATCCACTGGAAAAAAGACAGCATTTTCAACAAATGGTGCTTGTTCAACTGGTGGTCTACATGCAGAAGAATGCAAATTGATCAATTTCTATCTCCCTGTACAAAGCTCAAGTCCAAGTGAATCAAGGACCTCCACATAAAACCAGGTACACTGAATCTAATAGAAGAGAAAGTGGGGAAAAGTCTCAAACACATGGGCACAGAGGAAAAGTTCCTTAGCAGAACACCAGTGGCTTATGCTGTAAGATCAAGTATTGACAAATGGGACCTTATGAAATTACAAAGCTTCCGTAAGGCAACAGACACTGTAACTAGGAGAAAACGGCAGTCAACTGATTGGGGAAAGATCATTACCAATCCTACGTCTTATAGAGGGCTAATATCCAATATATACAAAAACTCAAGAAGTTAGACTCCAGAGATCCAAATAACCCTATCAAAAAATGGGGAACAGAGCTAAACAGAGATTTCTCAACTGAGGAAACTCAAATGGCTGAGAAGCACCTAAAGAAATGTTGAATATCTTTAGTCATCAGGGAAATGCAAATCAAAACAACCCTGACATTCTACTTCACACCAGTCAGAATGGCTAAGATCAATAACTCAAGTGACAGCAGAAGTTGGTGAGGATGTGGAGAAAGAATAACACTCCTCCATTACTGGTGAGATTGAAAGCTGATACAACCTCCCTGAAAATCAGTTTGACGGTCCCTCAGAAAAATGAACATAATACTACCTGAGGACCCAACTATTCCACTCCTGGGCATAAACCCAGAAGATGCACCAACCTGTAATAAAGATACATGCTCCCCTATGTTCACAGCAGCCATATTTATAATAGTCAGAAACTTGAAAGAACCCAGTTGTCCCTCAACAGAGGAATGGATATAGAAAATGTGGTAAATTTACACAATGGAATACTACTCAGCTATTAAAATCAATGATTTCATGAAATTCTTAGGCAAATGGATGGAACTTGAAAATATCATCCTGAGCGAGTTAACTCAGTCACAAAAGAACAAACACGCTATATACTCACTTGTAAGTGGTTATTAGCCCAAAATTTCAGAATACCCAAGAGTCACTTCACAGCAACCATTGGGCTGGGCCTGAGGTCCCAGATGGAGGAGTTTGATAAGGGACTGAAGGAGGTGAGGGAGTTGGCAGCCCCATGGAGCGAGCAACAGTGTCCACTGGGCTGACCTCCCGATGCTCCTGGAGACTGGATCACCAACCAAAGAATACATATGGAGTGACCAATGGTGCTCGCCACGTATGTGGCAGAGGAGGGACTTGTTAGCCATAAGGGGGAGGAAAGAACCTTGGGCCTGAGGGTGTTAGATGCCCCAGTATAGGAGAATGCCAAGGAGGGAAGTTGAGAGTGGGTGGGTAGGTGGGTGGGTAGGTGGGGGAATACCCCCATAGTGGCAGGGGGAGGGGGAAGGGATTAAGGAGGTTCCAAAGGGGAGATCTGGAAAGGGGGAAATATTTGAAATGTAAATAAAGTATCAAAAAATATAAATTGATAAAAAAAAAAAGGAAAAGAAAATGTCTCTTAGAGGAGGGAAAGAGTGAGTGAGTGGTATCACATGTTGCTCTGAGGTTAAGTGGGGCAAGAATGGAGATTCATTCTTTAGACTCTTGATGTCATTCTAGACCAAGGCAGAGGTTGTGGTAATAGCAGGGGCATGGACAAAAACCCAGTCGGGGAGGGTCTCAAGAAAATGAAAACTTTACACAACCTAACTATTGTTTGTAATTCTGTGGTTTATACAACATTTAATATTTGTTGTGTATGTATTTTTATATGGGAGAGGATTTCACAAATTGGATTGTTGGAAGCTATGAGGGCTTCAATGCTCCCCTCTTATTGTTAGCAGTTGTCTGGTTTGCACATTGTATGTAGTCTACTTACTGAAATAGTAAAGCCATTCTGATGCAGTTTTGAAGTTGCATGTTGAATGTCTTTGTCTAAAGACTATGCTGAAAGCACTTTACATAACACTATTTTATCTGTCCAACAGTCTGTTCTTGAATTCAATATATGAGTTCTTTTACAGGAGAAGAGCTGTGTGCTTTCAGGTGGCATTTCCTGAGATGGTGGTGGGTTTGGGGTATCCAGGCTGTGTGTAGGACCCACCAGCCTAGAAGCCCTCATTCACTGAGCGGATTAGGGGTATGGGTTCGCAAGAGTCAAGATAGACTTCTCTGTAGTATTTATTCTATATTTTGTTAATGGTTTTCATGATGATCCTTATTTCAAAGCAAGTAATTAAGCAATTTTTATAATTCTGTATTTTATATCATAATTGGAGGCCAAGAATTTTCCCTTCCTGGAATTATCTTTGAATTATAATGCTAATTTTATGTAATACTGTCATCAAAGTGAATAAACACATCTCTGATACTAAAAAAGCAAAAAAACAAACAAACAAACAAACAAACAAAACAAAAAAGAAAACAAATCCAATGGTATCTTTTGGAGGTTTCTTGACTCATAATGTCCTGTTGATACCGGTCTTTTTTTATTTAAGTGTTCATTTTAAAATTTTTAAAATATTTCTTTTCTTCTGTTTTATCATATTGGTCCTTTGTATACACTCAAGCATTTGCGTACATGCGCGTGCGCACACACACACATCATGGCTCCTGATTTTGTGCTTTTATGAGATTAAGGACTGTGTGAACAAGTGGATTACCATGTTTGTATCTATTTCTTGTGCCTTTTCTTGAGCTCATTTCATTTTGTTTGTGTGTTTTGAACTATTTTGATTCTAATCTCATGTGTGGAAGTGATTCTTTAGGGTAGAGGTTTACAAAGGTGAAAGAAAAATAAAAAAGAGTAGGGGGCACGAATAATCAGAATGCATGCACATTGAATTGTCAAATACCTATAATAAAAAAATAAATATAAAAGTTATTTAAAGAAAAAAACAGAAATAACTACGAATATTTTCAGGCAGTAGGTGACATGTTGCTCACAGATTTGATCTTCAGAAAGAGCCAACCATCAGACTGAGTTTGGACCCCTGGTGGGGGAGATGGCAGAAGGACTGGAGGAGCAGAAGGGGATTGCAGCCTCATAGGAAGTACAATGTAGGCTGATTCGACCATCCAGTGCAACCATGGACTAGGTCACCAACCAAAGAGTGTACAGAGAGAGAACCATAGCTGCAGATACATATGTAGCAGAGGATGGCCTTGTCTGACATTAATGGGAGGGGAGGCCCTTGGTCAGGCAAAGGTTTGATGCCCCAGCATAAGCTGGAGAGGTGAAAAGGGAGAGGGGGGATGGGTGAGGGAGTGCACTCATAGAAGCAAAGGGGAGGGGGAGGGAGAAAATAGGATGGGGGGTGTTGTGGAGGAGTAACCAGAACACCGGAACAGGGATATCATTTGAGATGTAAACGAATGGAATGATTAATTAAAAAAAAAAAAAAAATGGAAAGCACACATGAACCTTTGGCAGATCTTTTCCTGGAGTTTCTGAACAGCAGTGCTTTGCAAGAGACTCTGAGTAGTAGTAGTCCCTGTGAACTGAAGAAACAAATATAAGACTTTGAAGAAATGAGGTAACTGGCCATTTCAAAAAACTATTTCCAAAAGACAGAAAGCTATGCAGAAATTAACCTATGTGGTAGCACTCACAGTGGCTTGGCATTGGAACTTTCTTTAGCCTGAACAGAACAGCCAAAGAAAATTACTGCAGACACTGTAGAAATCACTGTGAATTGTCTGCATAAGACTCAAAGCAAAACTACCAAAGATGGACATAGGGACACTTCATAAATCTTGTTATTTATTCCTCATTGTAAATGTGTGTTATAACCATTAGTCTCATTATCCCACCTCACCAGTGAGGAACTTGATTAAGAGCTTAAGTGATGAATCTAATACCTCATAGATAATGAAACAGCATCATAGAGTCCCCATTAGGTTGAATAGTAACACAATCATTTTTGATTTTCCATCTATATTATTTGAAATTTTCAACATACTGTCCCTAGGACCCCATCCAACTTTTTTTTAAAAAAAACTGGGATTTTTAAAATGGCCCCCAAGTCAATTAATTTAGCTAAAAAGACACAACAAAACATTATTAGGACCAATTTGGATTTCATGTAGTTTAGTAGAAACTTATAAATACTGTCTAAAAGAGAAATAGAATATAAAATTTAGGCTTTTGATATCTTCTCCCATATACTCCATCTTTCTAGACTTCTCTTTATCCAAAATGTTGATACTTCCTATGACTGCCTCTTGAGTTTATATTTTATATTTTTAGTCCCTTGAGTTTATTGTTTATACTTCTACTATATAAAAACCAACCCTCTAAGTCTAGTTACAAGGTTCCTGGAAGGACTGTGTGCTGGCGTACTTTGGGTCTGGTGTTTTATGAATGAGATGCAGATAGAGTTGTGTATAAGATGGTTGGAAAGTAAGGATTTTACAAGATTGATGAAAGCAATCTGGAATGAAGCTCTATAAGACATCTCTCAATAGAATAGAAAAATTTCATCATCACTACAATTGTGGAGAACACTTGCTATTTATTTAATTGATTGATTGGTTGATTGGCTGATTTAATGTGTATGCACACATGTGTGCACTGTTGCCACAACACATGTGTGATATCAAAAGACAACTTACTTGAGTCATTTCTGTTCTCCTACCACATGGGATTGAACTCAGGTCATCATGCTTGGCATCAAACTCCTTTACCCCAACCTGAGGGCACTTGGTTCTTTATATGAAGATATAGAATGGAGATAAGACATCTCTGAAGTTTTCAGTAACAAGCTCTAAACTCAGTGTTCAGTGCACAAATCACATATGTGGGTATTGGAATCGCATGGTTTCCTGTGACTTCTCCATACAATAATGATCCTGAATATGACACTTCTCGGTTGTTTGTCCCCTTACTTATGAGGCTAAAAGCACTAGTCTTGTGTTACTATCTTGATTGTTTTTCTTATATTTATTATGAATTACAAAAAAAAATGAGAATTTACCCTCAGTAATAGAAACCATTTGCAAGCTGTTAGCAATTTATAGAATACTATTTCCCCCAATATGTTTAACAAAACATTAATCTCCAGAGATAGGTTCTGTAAATAAAAACAAATTTGAGAATAATTACATATAGTACATACATGCTTTCTCTCAGAAAATAAATAAAGTATTACAGTATATATTACTATTTTCAAAATGTAACATCAAGTCCTGCAGTGAAGAACCTATTCAACTTTTTCTGACTTCTTACATAAAATACTTAATTTCCCTTAGTATTAGGAAAACCATGCAGATATAAACAAAAAGAAAAATTACCTGAGTGATGAACAATTTGTTGGCTCATGTAGCTGAATAGAAAATAATGATCATTTCCTTAATATGGAATTATTAATGATAGTGAATTTCTATTTTTCTATCCATAAGAGATTAACAATATCTATAGAACATAATTGTCCTATGTCTAGTTTCTAAAGGCACAAATTTGTCCAAAGAATAGGATACAATAAATATTGTCTACATAGTATCGAAGTAGAAAATTCTGGAAGAGGTGCTAGATTATCATTACTGTAACACTCACTGTGGCTATAGTGCTAGGACATGTGCTTGGCCTAGCCTCGCATTTTGATTCACTACTAAGGCTGAACTAAGCCATGCCACACTAAAAAGCAATTCTAAAATTTTATTAACTTACTATTAGTGAGACACTTGATCAGCTGTAGCTCTATTTTATTCTACCTTTAGTCTATGACCCAAGTTGACCCAAAAACCTTGTGTGGAATATTTCATTTCATAAATAGGGAAAGGAGATACGAAACACACTACTTAACTCATATCCTTGTCCACACAAGTCTGATGGCTAAGCTTTATGATTCTGTAACAGAGAAAATTTGTATTTCTACAGAATTCCAAGCAATGTATACAGTTCTAGTTTAGTTTTCTGATCTTCCTCTGCCACAACTACTCCAAGTCTAGAACAATTTTGACTTACAGGGCTGCTTCTTTGTAGAGTGTTTCCCATCTCATGAAAGAAAATCCTGCATATTTACTTAAAGTTCAACCCAGATAATTCCTTGCAATTTCATTGGTAAAACTAGTTACATGAGGAACCATAACAGCACCATAGAAGAACAATCTCTATGCAGTAAAAGATGCACATTTTCAAACCAACAATGGTTTATGAAACCTGAACACTCACTTAACAAGGAAGTGCCCATGATGTGTGAGAATTTGGAAAATAAGTATTTTCTATGAATATTTATTTTGTTGAGAACCTATGAGCGCTGGCTTCTTTTATGTGAACTTGATACAAGCTATAGTCATCTAAGAGGAGGGAACCTCAATTAATAAAATGTATCCACAATATAGGCAAATGTAGGCAAATTACAGAGAATTTTCTTAATTAGTTATGGGTGAAACAGGGCCCCATATGTTGAGGGAGAGTTTACCTCTGGTAAGGTGATCCAGTGTTTTATAAGAGAGCTCATTGAACAAGGCTGAAGAAGCCATGCAGAGCAAGTCAGGGAGCACTACCACCATCCTGCCCCATGGCCTCTGCATCAGCTATGGCTTCCAGGTTCCTGCCCTATTTGAGTTCCTGTCCTGACTTACTTCAGTGATGAACAGTGCTGTGGAAGAGTAAGCCAAATAAGCTCTTTCCTCCCCAAGCTGCTTTTGTCACAATAGTTTGTCAGAACAATGGCAATAATAACCTAAACTAAGACACCCTTCTATCTTCACTTGTGTTGACCCTGCCCTTCCCAATGGTCCCCCTTACTCCTAAATACTTTTACCTTTACTTTCATGAAATATGTAATATATTTATAGCTATATAAAATCTAAGCGACATTAATTATAATCACAGCTTGTACAGCCACCACTACATATATTCAAAACGTCCCATCATCCCACATAGAAATTCACTAAATATTAGCATTAACTTACATTTTCTTTTATTGTCTATCCTATATCTGAGTTTGATTTTACTATCAGTTGAGTAACAATCACTTTCATAGTATAAGAATGAATAACAATCATGGCCCATTAAGGAAAACATTCCTCTGGTCAAGAGAACAAAATCACTGGCACAGGTGGAGACCTAACATTCCTTTTGATTGGGTCAACTATCTAGCCAAAGGACCACTCCTTGGTAAGATAAGACTACCTATAGGAAGTCAGACTCTCCTTAATTCATTCTAAGGATTTAGGCAGAAAAAGTATTGCTCTAATGAGATACTATGCTTTTCTTTCACAAATATCCAACCTCCCAGTGAAGCTCCTACCAGCTGGGATATTGTGAGGTTGGACTATTTCAGTACATGTCTAAGAAAGGAGCATCTTTCTCTTTTTATTTTACTGTTTCTTTTTTCTTGATGCTAGCCATCAATGTATGCTTTTTATGATAATTTTTGCATCTTTACTCTTTCTTCAAAGTTACCCTTCCCCATCTGATGTTTTATCTTACTGTCATGTGGTAACCCTATGGGACAGTAAATTAAAGGCATGCCTTCCCTCCCATACACACACCATTTTTCTTCCTTTTTACTAATCTGGATAGTTCCTGAGATTTTCAGTGTACATGCTCTGATTTTGTTGTTTCTTTTAAACTCTGATAATATTGTCTTCAAACTTCTCCTATTCCATTTTTCTTCTTTCTTTCTTTTTCTTTCTTGCTAACTTTCTTTCTTTCTGTCTTTTTTTTTTTAAATTAATGAGACCAAGAAACCTAAGAAGAGATCTTATTTTCCCAGGGATCTTCTGTCAACCACAAAGGGATATCCCCAAATTCTGGTTACAATAGAAGTAGGATTGTGCAATCCTCGATTTAGTGTGATGGGGTTTTAGAATTTAACAAAACATTTTAAAAATGGTTCTTATGATAACATGCCTTTGACTTCCGCTTGTTCTTTGTTGAGTACTGTTCTGTCACTTGTGTTTGACACAATGTTTATTCACTCATTCATCTACTGATGGATGCTGAAGTTGTTTCCATCTGTGGACTGTGTTTATTATCTCAAGGTTTCCATGGATATATGTATTTGTTTGAATCTCTGACTTTGACTCTCTTGGTTAAAACACTGGAGATTAGGATCTATGAATTGCATGAAAATTCTGGATTCAGCATTTTTTGGTGCTGCCAAGTTGTTTTCCATAGCATTTGAACTTTCGCCATCCTTTCTATGAGTACATAAGGGTTCTGACAATTTTACATCCTCACATCACTAATTCTTTAATAACGACAAATTTTATCAAGACCAGACTCTTTCATGCATGATTCAAATCTCTACCCTAGAAATGTCATGAAATATATATTTCATAGGTACATGTTTACACATATAGCATTATCGTTACTTATTTGTATGCTTTTCAGAGGCTTGATGCTATTTTTATTAGTGGTAATAGTATTGGTAGGAGTCAGCAAAGGTCTACGCCAATCAGATAAAGCCAAGAAAAAGGCAGTTTGGAGTGTTAAGACACAGTGACAAAGTAATCCCTTGATGAGCTTTCCTGGATCAGTTCCCACAAATGCATCAAGTAACTGATCTTAATTTGTTTTTTTCAAATGGATTTCCTGCCAAGGGAAAAGATATTCATTCATTGTAAATCATTAAATGAGCTCTCTATTATGAATGAACCCCTAGAGGATGGGGCAGGGCAGTGTGTCTCTATTTTCTGAGACTTGTTCACTCAATAGATGGAAGGTTCACAGATCTGAGAAGCAGAAAGGAAGGAGAATTCATACTGATTCAGATCCTACTGGAATAAGTTTCTCAGCTCATTTACAATGATCCCGCACTGTAAGATGGTGTTAATAGACATCTATACACCAGAGTAGCAGATCGGAGTGCTCAGTTTTTACTCTTAATCCAAATCTTAAATAAACTATTCATCTTCACTAACTCTTTAGCAAGCATGTACTCACTCATTCCATAAAGCATCGCATGTTGCCAGTGTCTGCCATGACTAAAGGTGACATAATCTATAAGTGAAAATTCTATTTAAAAAACACTAATCTATGGACAGAGAATAAACAGTAAAACATTTTATCATCCCAAAATAGTACTATACACCTTCAAGGTATTGTTGTAGTAGAGACAAGTGATTCACATACATCACTCAATAGAGTAATTAACCAATAAGAAGTATTTCAAACTCATGAAGAAATAAATGTTCCAGAAAGTCTGAGTTGGGGTAGATCATATCTTTACACTGATCTACTTTCATTTATGAAGTAAACAATTAAACAAAGAGGCAAACCTTGATACTTCAATTAAGTACCCCAGGTATGCAATGTGGAACATCTGTCCTCTGCAGCAATAATACAGTCCTGAAAATTCAGTTTTAATCATACATTCCATTTCAGATATTTATCCATGGGATTCAAATTTCTCTACTTCCTGGTGAGAATTTCACCAAAGATGCCTGCAATCCTGGCTCAACTTTCTCTTCCAGGATGTCAGGAATTGGCTGAAATAAGAGGCATCACCCACTACTGAAGCTGATGACCAGTCAAAGCTGCAGGTTTCATCCTTAGTTTGTTTGGATTCCCATGTAAGGGTAGCAGCTTGTATCACTTTGTCAGGGGAAGCTTGTGTGCATGCTGCTGTCCTCCATGATAATGATACTCCTACTTGTTTTTACAACATTCCTCTATGGACCAGAAACTTCATATGCTGCTAATGGGCATTTCAAAACATGAGTGGGTAGCACTTGTAAGGGTTACAACTAGGCTTTGGATTGTTCCACTGTAGTCTGGATGGCAGTCCAGTATTCACCACTTCTGAGAAAGTTAGGATTACATGATGGGATTCAACTTGAAATTTTCGATCTGCTAAGTATAGTGAGGGCACAAGTAATATTGACTTATTATTTTAATGACCAGTTCCATGTGACTATATGGTCAGTAAGTTGATATCTAAATAAACAGAGGTCAGAAAAAATAACACGGTTTTTGTGATATTTTGGGTTATTAGTCAAAACTTTGAAAGTAAAGACTTTATCCCTTTTGGTTAGAGACACAAAAGAAAAAAGAAAACAAATACTTGTTTTGAAGAAGAGATGCTGATCTGAAATGGGGCTTCTAGACGTGATGTGGCTTCAGTTGTTCTGTTTTATAACTGCAGATTGGTAAACAAAATAAAGACACCAAAAATAATCACAAGCTCATGGCAGGAGTTCTTGGCTGTAAGAAAGTATTGTTGAGAAGCCTTATCTCACCCCATCTAAACAACCATCTGTAATATGCATTCACATATGGACTGTCGAAGCAAAGTTATATATTTTGGCATTGTCCAAAATTGTATAATTGGGATTTAGAAACTGGGACTTGAAACTTTGAACAAGGTTAAACATCTTAATTTGGTATTATAGCCACAGCCTCATACCCTGCCAGTACGTTCCTTTTGTTTACCTTTCTTTGCTGGAACTTAAACTAAAGGTTACAAATAAAGTGGTCTCTGAAACATAGGAGTCCTTTAAAGACTAGTAAGTATAGTATAGAAACACATGCCCAAAGTAAGTTTATAATTATTTTTATAAGCTGTATTTAACTTACTAATCTGTTTATTATGATATTTTCAATGGCTCAAATTCATTATGGGTATACAACTTAAATTGATTTATATCATTTTACAAATCTGGAGGGGACTGTCACTTTATTTTTAACCATCTGTACCTGTGTCTCAGTTCTAATGCCTTTCCTTGGCTTCACAGCAAAGGCTTAAGTTCTAGTCTTGAGTGCACTGAGTTACTAGGACCTACACCCCTGGCCCAAGCACATATGAAGTCTACGATATAATTATGTGACAGATGGCCCACATGACATAAAGACAATTCTAGGATTTTGCTTAGAATTTCTGTGTTCTTTGAATTCTTTTTTTTTTCTGGCAAGATTTTACAATATACTGCAATAATAAATATTTTGCCTGTGAATCTAAGTTTCAGAATCTGCTTTTGGGGAAACCAGTACAGGAAAATGACATATGATAAGGCTGAGTAGGTTGTAATAAACACTAATATTTCCCTTCCTCCTACCTAAGTTAACTTATGTTTCCTTGACTAAATTCATATTTTACTTATTTATTTGACATTTATTTTCGACCTGTTTCTATGACTGTGAAATAAATTGTCATTTATTAAGAGTGTGCTTTAGGATTCTAGGTGAAGCTTTATTGATTCCACTAATCTTGGTCCTATCAGATTGAAATCAAAGAACCATGTAGGACTGTGATCTCCCTGGAGATTCAGGCTCTCTGTCCAGATGACTGGTTATCATAGAATAGAATTCATTCCTTGCAATTGGAAGAAATTCTTCAATTTCTTTTTTTTTGGGGGGGGGGCTATTCCCATGGAACATCCTCCTACAGACTTATCTTGATTCCTTGATACATGGTTCACTTGCCTTAAGTCATATTAATATTCTTCCATGTAAACAGGAGTGATACCCTTCCCTTCCTGTCTAGTTTCTTTGGAGAACTGATTTGCCTTAGGTTCTTCTCATACAGAGCAATTTCCTTTTTGAATAAACTCAAATTCATCTGATTAAGAATATTAATTACAATTAAAATGTATCTTCTGCCAAATAGCACTATATAATTATAAGAACCATAGACTACAATGTTAATAAGTTTCACTCACACACTAGGGGAAGGGAATATACTGGAGATATATAAGGTGTGTGGGAATCTTAGAGATCATCTTAAAGTTTTTTCTGTCATATTTATATGGTCCTCTATACTGACTACCTGCAAAAATATTTGCTAGAAAGTGCTGTTGTACAATATAAGATGACAGAATTTTAAGTGATGGTGAGTTAGTCACAACTGTAATTGTTACTATTTCACTTGAAAAAGTCTTCCTTACTTTCTTAGTTTTCACAATCTAAATGAAAAATGTGGAAACATTTTCTCTCAAGAAATTTAAAGTACTGAAGACTTGGACTTAACTTTAAGCTATACAGATAACTACTTAACTTCTCTACCCCCCCACTCCTCAATTAATATAGAAAATTAATCCAGTAAGATACTAGAAAAATTAACAAAAAGTATTAGAAAGCTACCTTGTAGACACTAAATTGTAGAATATAGGATTCTTACTCTTTTAGACATTAACTCAATTATTAGAAAGAAATTTTCCTGTTTTGAATTTTTGTTTATAGTATAATTACATCAATTACCCTTTCTCTTTCCTCATTCCAAACATTCCTGTATACCTCTTCTTGCTTTCTTTCAATTTTTATTGAAAGAAAATGTATTCTTATTTTTCTTGCACTGTATTTTTATTATTATAAAATTACATATGTGTATATATTCATAAATGAAATCTGTTAATTCTGTATATTGCTACTTGTACTATGTGGTTTCAGGTATTATCATTTGGTATTGGATAACCAGTTGGTATGTTTTCTTGTAGATGACTATTTTTCCCTTTCTCAGCATACCTTAGTGGACTATAATTATTTGTGTTGGACTGAGGTCTCTTCATGAGCTTTCCCCTTCTATATTACCATATTAGTTTTCATTCTAGTTCACTTCATATTTAAACAGCAGTGTCAGTGAGATATTATAAACATAACTTCTGACGGTCTGAAAAAACACAGTTTCACAACAAATTACTTGGCTCTTACAATCTTTCTATCTCCTCTTCTAAAATTATTCATGAACCTTAGGTATAGAAGTTGCATTGTAGTTTGGACTGGGCTCCACAATTCTACATTTTGATTAATTGTACTTAGCTGTAATTGGTCTTCATTTGCTCCAAAGAGAAGTTTCCTTGATGAGGAGTGAAAACTACATGTATTTGTAGGTATATAGATAAATATTTAGAATGTAGTTAGAGATTATTGTGGTTCAGTAGATTATTTTCCAAAATCCATGAATTCATTATCCTTAGATGCTTGGCTAGGTTCTAGGACCAGTCATGATTTCTCTCTTGTTGATTGAGTCATAAGTAAAACTAGAGAACTGTTGTTTACAAACAAAATATGTGTGCCACTACTGCACCATTGGGTTTATTGTACCATATTGATCATTCTTGAGGTTAGCAGGTGGTATAACTGGGTAGAACTTTGAGCCACTTTCCTCCTTTGGATGTTGAGGAGGAACGTAGTTTCAGTTCTAGCTTAAGGATCTTTTGACTCTGTGTCAGAAATACAGTGTATCATCAGCTATAGAGACTTAACTTTATATACAAATAACTACTTACATTTACCCTCTGGAGGACAACCAAGTGCAATAGTAATAACTGATAATGGGTTGAGGGTCTCTTTGACTGACTGACCTGATTAACAATGCAAAAAGTTGTGTGTGTGTGTGTGTGTGTGTGTATGACTTTGTATATGGCTCTTGGAGCACACATTGTCAGGACAAATGGGAATATATCCTTTAAACTACATATATTTATACACTTATTTGCATGTAGTATAGGTAATTTAAATATATAGCTTCTGTTTATCCTTCCTCTGCTTCCAATTTAGAACCCTCTCTGTTTAGCTCATATCTCCCTTTATATCACTTGTATCCTGCTCTTCTACCCTCCATTTCTACACTCTCACATTCCTTTTTCCAATGTTTAAAAACATGTATAGAATGCTATCCAGAAAGCAAGAGATATTTTAGAGATCAATTAATTTTAGGATCAATTAATCCTGTATAGACAGGATAAATATCAGCCACAGAAAGCATTTCACGTGAAAAGAAAGTTTTTTAAAAAGACAAAAAGAAAGGAAGGAAGGAAAGGGTAGAGGGAGAGAAGTGCAGGCTGACTACCCCAATTCTGAAGTAGAGCCTAGGGAAAGATACAGCGAGTTAAATATTCTTCAGATGTTAAGCTACTAAAAATCCCAGAGATATGGAGACAGAGTAGATTTTATATGATAGAAAAATTAATTGCATTTTAGAGAACTGTCTGTAGGTATCTTCATCTCTGCGTACTTCAAGCATCAACAGCAAAAGTAAGTAGCAGGGTACGAAGGTAAGTCTTCAACAACCCAGGAACTATTAAGAAAGTTTAAAATATTGCTTGTATATTCAAAATATCCCTAAAGCATTTAACTTAGAAAGTGTTTTATTGTTTAAATCTTGCTTTTTAAGCAGACGTATTTTGAAGTTTGATATAAAACAGGCATCTTCTAAATGTTGGGTTGCATGCCATATTTCAAGTTATTATGAGATGTGTATTAAACTTTCAAATTCACTTTTACTAACAAGGAAAGTGAGGGAAAAAAATGTATTACTTTTCTTCATAGGGATAGATAGAGAAACAGCCGGCCAGGAAATCAGCTTTGTATGACCCTCAAACTGTCCTCTCTAGCTCCTAACTGCACAAATTTGAAGCAATACACTCTGAATTTTTTTTTTTTTTTTTGCATGGATCTTGGTTATCAGTTAGAAATCACTGAGCTAAATTATGCTCAATGGACTTCTTTGACAGGCTTCCTGATTTGCATTCATAGACATGTTTCTATTCTGTGTCCCTGTTGGTTGGCTTGTTGGGAAGTGAGAGTCAAGGGCAAGCTCGGAGAAATACAGCAGGAAGAAAGCTCTGGTGAATGACTCATTTACAAAAATGCAGGATTGCTCACTGGATTCACCCATGCTCTCTAATGTGATCACACATGCTAGTGTGTTAACAGCAAAGCCCATCACAAATGACTATTTCCACTTTCAAATCACCTCTTATTATCTCTGCTCAGTGACTGTGAGCAGGTTTAATCTATTCCTCAACGATCAAAGCATTTTATTCTAACTACCAAATAGCATTTCCCATTTCCCACATTCAGGAAAAGGCAGAATCATTTAAAATAGAGTTTTGCATGACTTACTTAAAGCTGACAGTCTGCATATGTGGAATTTAAACTCTCCAGAAACCTGAAGGATTCCCTTAGATTTTATTAGTTTGTGATTTTTTTTGAAATCTGCAATAACAGCGTAGCTTGAAGGGATGATGTTGATACAAAAATGCTCCCTTAATATCAAAACAAATCTCCTGAGCCAAGTCAGCAGTGAATCTAAATGGTAATTCTTCTGAATCCATGTAGAATTAGGAATTCTGCACTCTTTTCTTATTCTAAATCACTTTTCTATGCATTTGAACTAGTTTCCCTAGGGTATTTAGGTATTTTCCTATAATCTGGCCCATACATACAGGACAGCTAACAGACATGATTGGAAAGAGTTTTACCATGTTGTGCAGATGTGAGCATTGTTACAGAAAGTAGCACAGTGTGTCATTAAAACAGTAGACTAAAGCACATTGTTTAAGGAGGCTTCCTCAAAAAGACTTTACTCTGCCTTATTTGGGTGAAATATAATGAAGTTTGACACATTATGTATAAGAACAGCTGACAGTTAACAGAAATAATTGCTTGTATAACATGGTCACACTATTTTATACAATACATGGAAGGTACACACTGCATAGCAAAGATATATGAATCAAGGCTATCAAATTTGTGCAAATTAGCTAACCATAAGAAGGTTATTTTCCCGAGATAATAATGTCCGTTATCTTATCTAATACATGTTGGTAGTGACAAGAATTTCAGTTATGATTTAATGAGATAAAGCATTCATATAATCTCTAAAATTAGCTATGCTATGCCCTTGCATTCCTAAACACAGTTTAATTTAAATAGCAACTTGTTTATAACTAAGCCTTGAATCTAAAATAGTGTGGAAACCATGTTAGTATAGTTAGTCATCTCCAAATATTAACTAGAATTCAAAGCATGAGCCAGAGCAGTGTAGAGTGTCAGTTCTTACAGTGTGCCTAACTAATTGAATAAGGTAGGAAACACAGTGTCAAAACACTAACAGTAAACTAAGTCATATTTCAGTGACTTCAGCGAATCACTGCTCCATCTAGTGATGATAGAAGTGATTTTGATGGATTAAACAGATTTTCATCACTGAGATAATACACTTGACAAAACAACTAAAAGAGAAGAAAAGTTTCTTTTAGCTCAAGTTTCATCTCACCATCCTTAGCTGGTTACTTTTGGTCCACTGTGAGGCACAGGATCATGGAAACAGTTTCAAGTCTCTGATACGTCTCACTTCTGAAAGAGAATGACAGAAGAGAAACCACTGGGACCAAAGATAAACCGTAAAGTCGCCCACCTATTGGCTCACTTTATCAAGCTAAGCTCCACTCTCTAAAGTATCTATCATTGAAAATAGCATCACCAGCTTGACACCAAACACTCAACGCCAAATCTTTCAGGTGACATCTTCTACTTCACCCATAACACCGACAGTCAATATTCTATTTCACATATAATCAAATAAAATTTAATACCACAGTTGTTACTTTTGCTGTAGGCTATCTCTTTTATGGTGATAAAAATGATTCACTGTAATAATTATGTAACTTTATCAAAAATGTAAGGTTTATTATAAATAATAGTTGCTACTTAGCTAACAACCAGCATTTTAACCTACCTTTTCAGTATCAGTAAACATTGATTATTACTCTTTTATGATTGCTGTCCTAAATGTAAATATAGCTCAATTGTATTATGGAAACAATGCCTTAAATCATGAGTAGGAACCCCACGAGCTCTGGAAATTACATAAATACCAACCAGATGATAAAACTCTCAACTCTTTCATCAATGCTCATTACATAAATTATGAAGTACAGTTAAACACAAGTAGCTCAGATTGACAAAACATCTTCAGTTTCCATTATACTGAAATTATCTTCATAATCTAGGTTTAACCAAACATGAGTCACCTATTTAGTTGAAAAGGAGTTAAATTTTCTTAAAGAGACAAATTGTATTCATACCATTTGAAAAATAATTGACCATTTGTTAATACTTGCAAAATGTACACTCTCTGAATACATAGGTCCTATAAGGAAGTTGTACACTGAAGAAGTGATGTTTGGACACTTTCTAAGTTTTATTTTAAATATCAGTAAATGCTATCTTCCCTACACACATAGAAGACTATGGTTCCCTGTTCCCTGAAAATTTGGTAATTTGATGAAATCAAGCCTGCCGAGGTCCAGTCTCATCATGAGAAGGGTCCTGAGAGGGTAGCAATGGGAGTGGCCCTGATTCAATAATGACACAGAGTCAGTAGTAGTTGCAAGCTGTCAGTTCAGGTACTCTCTCTGTTACCTGAAGATTCTTATCACTCTTCCTTCTCCTTTCTTCTTTCCTCCTTTTCATTCGTTTGTTCTTTCCCTTCTCATACTTTTGCCTACTTCCAACCAGAGAGCCTGAACCTAGTTTTTCATTGACCAACATTACATCATCAAGGCTTTGATCATTGTTAGTAATCATCAAAAATTCTTAAATTTCCATAAACTCTATGCATTGAAGATCAATAGTCCCAACCCCTGTTTCCTTAAATCAGAAATTAAACACAAAACAAAAGTATATTTCCTTATATGTTTACACAGCCTGCTCTTCATGGGTAGCTGGGCACAGCTCTTGTAGTTTCCTGGAACAACAGACAGCAGTCGTCAGTAACTATTTTCATGTAAGAACAGAAAGATGACAGATTACTAAAATTAAAATGATTCCTTACACAGGTTTGAATTTATGTTAGTAAAGTAGTTAGCTCTCTCTAATAGCTTTCCAGGCATTATCATCTCCAATTCTTTAAAGAGCAAGGAGAACAAAGTACTAACATTCTATATGTTTCTACATCATCTGTTAATTCTCTAATCCTTGTTTCCTCACCTGAGCAATTTCATAGCCTCATGCACTCCTCTTCTAATACTGTTTATTTCTAAATCATACATAAATTCATATTTTTCCTATCCATACATGTTCTCCTTGAGACCACTTTAACTCTCTATCCTTAATGTCTGCAAGTTCACCCTGGCTAATTAAAGCAATAGTCATTGGACTGGCGTGTACACGTGTCTCCTCATGATTCCAAATTCATGGCCAAGTTTGGTGATAAAATATTTCTACAAAAGACCATATAAGCTTTTATAGCTTCTGTGGTTATGTTGTCTAGATCCTTTCCTATGAGGTTAAAGGCCAAGCAGAAGGCTTGTTCCTCATCCTCCATAACCTCGTGACTATCTCTATTCCTCATTCCTGAGAATCTCATCTGTTTTATTTATTATGGTGTGATTAGCTCTGAGTAATGGGGGAATTTTGTTCCCCAAAAAGAAAGATTGAAAGTAAAATGGTAAAAACAAACAGATCAGCTTCAGGGCAATAGCAACCATCAGCACACTTGGAATTCATGGAGTCAAACGCCTGGTGATGCTCCAGGGGCAGAAACTATGTCATACCTCCCTTACAAAGCCATGATGGACTTGGCACAAATCTGTTCAGTGGACCATGATAGGTATTGCTAAATGATGCTTTCATGGTGTCATATCAAACAACCGCATATGAATAGAAAACCAGCACTTCTGTAATCTAGTATTTTCTTCCCTATGAATCATGTGTGGGAACAAATCTAAAGGACAAATCAGGCAACCAGAGTGACATAAATGAATATGCCTTGGGAAATGATCAGATGAATTTGTTGAGCTAGACTTGTACTTTCTGTGGTTTAGATTATGTGTTGTTTCAAAAGAAGCTTAATCCATCCTTCCACACAGATTTTTTTTAAACTATGCTTTGTTGTAATATTTACATAAATTACATATTTCCTTAAAAATTCTAATGCATGGAAAATAATCTCTCTTTTTTCGTTTGGTTTTTTTAAATGTATTCTTCTCTTATATAATATACTATGACTGTACCCACCCTTCTTCCACTCTTCTGAGTTCTACTCCCTACCTCTTCTCTCCCCCAGATACCCTGCTTATCCATCACGCTTCAGAAAAGAACAGGTCTAACAATGTAAGAGGTAGTGGTGCCAGCCTTTAATCCCAGCATTCAGGAGGAAGAGGTAGGCAGATCTTCATGGGATCTATACCAGCCAGGTCTACAGAGTGAGTTCCAGGACAGCCAAAGCTACAAAGAAGAAGATGAGGAAGATGAGGAGGACAAGGAGGAGGAGGAGGAAGATAAGGAAGAGGAGGAAGGCTTCCCAGGGTTTTCAAACCAAACCCGACATAACAAGATGCACTAAGACTAGACACAAATCCTCATATCAGGGCTGGCAAAGTAATCCAGTAGCAGGAAAAGATCCCAAGAATAGGAAAAAAGACTCAGAGACACACCCACTCCCACTGCTAGGAGTCCCACAGAAACTCCAAGCTAAATAACCACAACATATTTGTAGAGAATCTATTAGAGATTGATGCAGGCTCCATGATTCCCGCTTCAATTTCTCCAAATCCCTAGGAGCTTGCTTAGTTGATTCTCTGGGTTGTGTTCTCTTTGTGTTTTCAGCCCCCCTGACTTCAACAATCCTTTATTCCCATCTTCCATAGGGTTCCAGGACCTCAGCCTAATGGTCATCTGTGTGTCCCTGCATCTCTGCATCTACTTTCATCAGCTGCTAGAGGTAGCCTCTCTGGTAATGGCTGGGCTAGGCACTGATTTATGAATATCATTAGGAATCATTTTCTTGATTTTTTTTCCATTTCTATTTGGATCTACCTTAAGTCTGTGTGTCATCCAACTTTTGAATCCTGTCCACATGGGAAGTGTTGAAAATGAGTTCCTTATTATGGCTTGAGACTTAATTAAACCAGTCATTTGTTGGTCATGCTGCCAAATTCTACACCACCATTACCCCAGAACACCTTTCATGCAAGACAAATTGTATGTCAAAGGATTTGTGGCTGGATTTTTATCCCAATCCTACCACTGGAAGCCTTGCCTAGTTACAGAAAATTCAGGTGCTGAATTTTCAGTGCTGTATGCCCCATTTCTAAGAGTTCTTTCCAGGGTCACCTTTGTAGATTCCAGAGGTTCCACTGTACTAGGTTTCCACATTGCCTGCAAAAGATCTCAATTTCCAGATGTTTCTTCTGGGTCTTTCGTTCTGTGTCTCTGTCTTTCTCTGTCTCTCTGTCTCTCTGTCTCTGTCTCTGTCTCTGTCTGTCTGTCTCTCTCTCTCTCTCTCTCTTTCTCCATTCTTTTCTCTCCCCCATCCTAATCCCTCCTGTTCCCATTCTCATCTTACCCCAGTCCACTCACAAAGTCTATTCTATTTCCCCTTCCCAGGAAGATCCATGTGTGCCAGCCATGAGTACTTTTTGTTACTTAGGCCCTCTGAGTCTGTGGATTGTAGTGTGATTAACCTTTACTTAACAGCTAATATCCACTTATAAGTGAGTACATACCATGTTTTCCTTTCTGTGTCTGGATTACCTCACTCAGCTGATTTTCTTCTAATATCATCCATTTGCCTGCAAATTTTATGATGCCATTTCTTTTAACAGCTGAGTAATACACCATCATGTAAATGTACCACAATATTGTTATCCATTCTTCAGTTGAAAGATATCTAGGATGTTTCCATGTTTCCAGTTTTTAGTTATTATGAATAAAGTTGATTTGGACATTGCTGAGCAAGTGTCCTTAAGGTAAGATGAAGCATCTTTTGGATATATGCCCAAGATTTGTATAGCTGCAGAGGGAGAATCAATTTTTTATTGGAGTGTTTTCCTTGGAAGGCCTACAATGCTCTAATGGATTGCTTCATACCAATACATTTATGAATATCCTAAGCTAAATTCAGTAGGATATTTAAAAATAATACATAAGAATTTAGTAGCATAAAAGGTAAATACAGGAGACATTAAAAAAAGACTGAAAGGTAAACATAATCAAAATGCACCCTATTTGTGTATGACATTATCACATAGTAAAACATTATATTCAAAAATAAAATAATGCATAAACTCAAATAATAAATTTCAAAATTCCAAAGGATTTGAACTTTTACTTTAGACTTGAATATTCTCTGCCACAGAATGGCAGAGTATACAAGAACCCTCATTTATGAATGAGGAATTTATGCTGCTTTTGAAACTTTAGAAGCATCTAGGTCATTATTATTTATGAAGCTCCTAGAGACTTAAATTTGAATATAAAAATATTCAGTGAATACCTGTTTAGAGACCACATATGTCATGTATGATAATCCAAATGAATAGTAGTGAAATGTCCTGAATTATGCCCAGGTTGAAGATAACATCTCCATTGTGTTATAGATAACAACCCATATTTTTTCTGGAGGGTATCACAATCATCTCTGTCTTCTCAGGCCATTTGTTTAACAAGCACCTGTGAAAAAATGGAACCAAGCGAAAGAGTTAGTGTCTTTGTTTTTAGATGAACAGGGCTGAGGGGAGTGTGTAAAGAATTGCTATAGTAGCACTGTCCCTATATCACCATGAAGGTATGTTTTCCCATAGTCCACAAGTTAGCCAATTTAGGCTGTAATGATTCAGTTCAACTTGTCTCATTTAGCACTATATAAAGCATTTATCACAGATCTCACAGGGCAACAAAGAGTTAACTATTACTTTTGACTTCATCTCTGTTCACTAGGGTCTTAGATACAAGTTAATCAAGTTTAAATATCTAGGTATGGGTTAGGGATCCTGGGGACTTTATCTTCAAGATTCTTCATTAATTTATGTTTGGCCCATGATATGATTCCAGGTGTGAGAGGACATTTTAGTGATTGCTTTAAACTAGTGTGCAAGCTACAAACGTAGGAAAAATGATCATCTCTCTAAAAACTGTCCCACAAGTACATGTGATATGTATTTCAGAGAAAAGAGAGACAAGGTATTTTCAGTAATTGCTTTATTATGCTTCAAGAAAAAAAAATCACCTGACTTTTATAATTAAATGGTAGCCACCATTAATAAAAAATGTTTGTAGAAGAAAATAATACAGCTGTGTTCCACCAAGATTGAACCTAAGGGGGGAGAGGCTGGCTAATTGAATCAAGATCAGTGCACTGAGCTGAGGGCCACTTCTTGTTGTTTTATTAAATACTTGAAGGTCTCTGAGCACTGTAAATGAAATCAACACATGTTTAGAAAGAAGGCTCATTAATATTGAGCTCTGTACACAGACGTCTGTGTTAAGAGTTTTCATGGAGTATCTGCAAGAAAATGTTTGTTATGTTGGCTGTCCACTGACAGAGGATCTCTTTGGACCCACATAGACAGTGTAACTAATTTGTCTTTGATGATTGGTGGCTGGAGAAAAACTAGCACAGTTTATGATTGTGCCTAATCTTACTGAAGGGATAGATTATGGAAAACTGGCTTAATCTGATCTTTTCATTGTCTCTTTCTCTATTACTAATCAAGACTCTTTAAATAAAAATGAAAATCTTTGGGAGTGTGCAGAAAATTATAGTCTGAGAAATTCATTCCAAGATGGATCATATGAATACCAAGAGGAGGTGTGGGAAAAGTTGTAAAGGGAAAACGCCTGTAACCTGCCTTTAAAACAAAATGTATTGCTCACAGGTCATTTCTAGCAGTGCTTTTGCTGATGTGTGGTATTGCACATCACTAGTTAGAAAAAGCAGAGAAGCTAGCTGTCCATTTTAGGGTAATGCCCAGCTGCAAAACTGTGACATAGCAAATTCCTTGAAGGGTTGCAGTTAGGAATAACATTGCTAGAAAAGAAAACCAATAGGAGCTGACTCAGTAGCATGGATATAGGATAACAGATATGTAATAGTATAACAGATACTTTTCAATAATTTTCCTTCATGAATTTCATCATCCATCTAGTTTGGTTTAACATATATGGGTTTAATTTGACACTGGCAGTACTTGTAGTCCCAGCAGAACAATTTTAGATGCACCTACCTGTCCCACTGAAAAACTGCATAAGTGGATTACAGACATATGAGTGGGGAAGGATGTTTTGAACAATAGTTGACATAAAAGTAGTCAGAATCAGGAAATATCTCTTCCTATGTCCATTGTTTACTGTAAGTATTGTTTGGGTTTTTGAATGGTTGAATGAATACAGTCTGACTAAAAGAGTATGTGCTATTGTCTCATAGTTGCCTATAGAATGATATCATCTCTTGTTTTTGTGATCATAACTTTAACATTCTCTGCAGATATTTGTCTGCTAATGTAGCCTTACAAATTCAACATTCATCCTCAGTAACTTGAGAACAGAGAACACTGATAATCCATGGGCATTTCAATATGACAATTTAATAGTCTTCAAGGTAATTTTGCATTCTCTCTATCTCTGTCTCTGTCTCAGTCTCTTTCTGCCTCTCCTCTTCTCTCTTTCATTACACAGTGCTGGAGTTATGCCCAGGACCTACCTAGTGTTCTACCACAGAATTATATCCCCAGCTTTGGGGTTTAGGCATTAGAATTTGTGCTACTCCTGACCTCTGTGGGATCTCAAACTTTATATGTTACTAATATATGTGTTCAGGGAAATTTAAGTTTCTCCCTCAATTAGGAGTTGTCTTGATCTAGGAAATCACTGAGTGGAAAGATTAACAGTAGATAGTATGGTTTAAAATTAAGATTAGAGAGATAGTGCCAATGTATTAGGCTGTAACAGATTTCAGTATATTCACATAGTAAGGGTTTACTGGTGGATTTTAGACACCTTTTTTTCTAGGATTTATTATATATTTAACAATCCTTTTGCCCTGTGAATATATGTAAACCCTGAAATGCTTAAATGATTTACAGTAATCACAGTGGTAGTTATGGTTAATCTAGAACTCAAGGCCCAATCTCCAGGCTGTAGCTTACACACATGCCATGCTGGCTTAAATAGCATTTCATGTAGCTAGACATAAATTCAGTTGGCTACATGTGTAGCCTATATGTCTTGTCTTCTATTTTTATCTAGAGATTTATAAACTGAAGTAGAAAATTTTAATTATTTCAAAAAGAATAAAATATGTATGAAACCCTGAAGACCTGATGATTTCCTCCTGCATCTCATTATTAATTTCCCCTACATCTCAGCTATTAATCTGCTCTATGATCTTAGCCCTTGTTGGGAAAGTCTTAGGTTAGGTAATCATTAAAGGTGTCTATTTAGGTTTTTTTTTTCCTGTTCTCTTAGCAACCAATCACTCCTATAGCCCCAGGAAATGAATGCCAAGCTATTCCACAGAAGACCACAATGATGTCAATCACCATCTTTCGGAAGGGATTTGCCCAGCTCAACTTGCTTTTGCTTTTACAGAGCTACCTAATGTAATCGAAATGGTGGCAGTGAATAGGCTTTTAATTGAATTGGCTATTAGGGAACTCAAAGCCACTAAAGCAGATTGAAAATGTGTGTGCTTTGTCTTCTTCAAGATAAAAGACAAAACAGAGGTGCAAGAAGTCAGTTATTAGCTCAGCTAGACTTGTTTGCAGGTGAAGAGCACAGTTTCTTGTCACATAATCACCCTGACTCTTCTCTAAGGTTCTCCTTCCTTGTTACAATGGCCAAGTATTAATACTGCTTTCTCTCCCTGTTGATATTTAAATGTAATCAGTGGGAACATAACCGTACTTCAAAATGGAAGAAAAGAAAATCAGCCCAAATGCCTTTGATCAACCATTGGTTCTCCATTTTCTCAGTTAAACAGCTACTTAATGGTTTTTGTGAGAACTGGGTGATATTGAATTTTGTCAGGTACTTCATAAGTTTGGAATAATTCTGCATTCACGGAATTTCAATAATAGTTAATACTATTTATTTAATTGCACCAAACATATTCTAAATTTGAGATAAAGATTTAGATACCTTCTACTCCTTTTAATTCCCCTTACACAATTTATTTTGTATCTTTTTCTTCTACCTGCAATGTGAAACTTCTCAACTTTCCTGAGAGCTGTCTACATTGTGGTGTCAACAAAACCACTGGTAAAACTTCACATACACTTCAGTGAAAAAGTTATGCAACCTTCAAATTTCAATCCTATCCTACTTAGTAAAGTCATGAAAACAGGAAAGATCTTATGAACGTGGTAAGGAAGTGAAGGATCTGTCATCACATCTCTACCGTGTGTGTGTGTGTGTGTGTGTGTGTGTGTGTGTGTGTCTATGTGTGTGTACATGTGTCAGAGGTAGAAAGAGCAAGAGAGAGAAACCATGCACTTGCCCTAAACACACACACACATGCAGGGGGGGGGAGCTGGGGGAGAGGGAGAGGGAGAGATGGAAAGAGAGAGTCATCATGTGAGTATGCACAGTATAGTAGAGCTCGTGATATCAGTAGACATGCTCTTTAGATTCTAATGAGGCTGCTTACCAATAAATTCATTAAAATATATCACACTACAATTTTATTTACTGTGTAATCTATCAAACATTACAGTTGGGCCACCGAACCCAGAAGAGGGTACAGGCCAATTACTCTCCTGATTGTGAGTAGCTAGAAGCTTTGATACCTTATTCTGATCAGTGTCATGTTGCATGTTGCCATCCCAGTTAATGACCAAAATTCAAATTACGGTTTTGGTGAATGTGTATCTCTTTTGAACAAATTATAAGTAAATTATAAGCAAAGAAAAATTATAAATCCAAACATTGGCACTTGTGAACTCTTTGTACATGCGTATAAAGTAAATGGAATGTTCTCAGTGTTCAAGGCATAAACATCAAATATTCTCCTAGTTATCAAGGAGGTTTTTTATTTTGTTTTGAGATTTTTGGTATTTTTCTTTGTTTATTTGTTTCTTTTTACATTGCAAATTTCTTCAAGTGAGATATGTAGACTGTGCACTAATGCTAAATGCAATGTTATACTTACTATTTGCATCTGCACTCTTTTGGCTATCAGAAGATATTTCTTGCCTTGACTTTGCTTCACTAAAGTTTAAGTGTCTCCCAGGAAAGGCATTTTATGAAGGAAAAGGGACATCTACCTGGAAAGATGAGAGTAACCAAGCCAACTCCTCACAGGTTCAGTAAACTCTCATATTACTGGCTGTGACTAAGGAGGAAAGACAGTGAGGCAGAAATGGTGGGATTAAACAAAGTGTGGATGAGTGTCTTCCCGTGGGTGAACAGGGTGGACAAAGACAAAACACGCAACTTATACAGATGTCATGCTGCCTGCTTGGCAGTTTGCTAGTGAAATTAATGAGAACTTTTTTTGAATCTTGTTCTTTAGAGTAGCTATGTTTACGCATTCATTGGCAGGTTCATATTTTACCTTAGTCAATTTTATTTCTATCTCAATGCCAACCTTTTATTTTAATAAAATATGATTGCTTAATAAATGCCAAATTTAAAGTGGTGTTTTCTCTGGCATGGTGAGAGGTTCATCAGCATCCCCTAGCCTTACTGAGATTATTGATTTCAAATACAGCCCATTTAAGAGTAGAACAGCTCCATTCAGTGCAAAGATAAGAATCTCAAGTCCCTGCCATTCACTTCCTTGAGTCCTGTTGCTAACAGTTGTGGACCTGCAAACCAGACCATTTCAATACCCTCCTACCTGTTTCCATCTGATATGCACTTCTTCCATATCAAATTTTTGATGGGTTCTGAAAACTCAAAATCTTTTTGTTTTACTTCATATCATTCCACTTTTCCAAATACATTTAATGTTAAATCTTTTATGTCTCCTAATCTTATTTTGTAGTCGCTAGAAGACTTACTCTTATTAAAATGTGCCTTACACGCCTTGGCTAGCAAATTACAGCAGAGGGTATACAGAGTGTTTCCCTCAGTCATTTCTTCCTCCATAGCACAAAAATTCAGCACCTACTCATGGTCATATCTTAGTTTACAAATTAATCCACACACTTTGTCAAGAACAGTATGCTTACTGAATGTCCACAGTATACCAGGACAATTTTTGAATGTCACAAATAGCTTGTCTTCTGGAAACAGAAATTCCTTATTGCATTTTGGATCTGCTTGCTACAGTTAAGAGCTAGAAAGTGGATGTGAGAGCAGAATGTGGCTGTTTCTGTTGGTGTGATTCTCTCACCTGTACTGAAAGGCAATCCAATTGCTCCCAGTTTGCTCACCTATTAGTGTGTAGACTTTGTCATTGCCTCATTTAAAAAGTGCAAATGTTCCTTTTCTTTTCCTAAATGTTTAAAAGAGTAGGCTTTATTTAATACAGAGGGGTGTCACCTCTTGTTCATTAGAAACTCATAGAACTCTATCCTACAACCATGCACATTTCATGGAACTAGAAATAGGACGAAGAGTGCTCAGATCAGGAGAAATAGTCTTCCCCAGGTAAGAGCATAGCAATAGTTCATACCAAATGAATGGAGACTGAACAGCCTGTATTTATATATTTAGGGACGCACACACACACACACACACACACACACACACACACACACACAAGTAATAACGAAATCAGAGGCTATGAATATGAAAGAAAGCAAAGATGCATATAGTAAAGAGAACGGAGGGTAGAAACAGAAAGGGTAAATGACGTAACTATGACATAACCAAAAAAACAAGAAGAAATAGTTCAAACAGTTTTGAGATCAATATTGAACCACTTCTGAGATGGGTCTTCTCTCACCCATTTACTCCCACAGGCTGCTTTCCATTCCTTCTCAGAGTTGCCCCTGGTAAGTTTTAATTAGAGGAGAATGAGCTGTGCCCATTCACCTCCTACCTTTGCCTGACACCACAAGAGACCTTGAAGAAGGTTAGGACTTTGCAGGGGTTCCTCTCATAATGAGAAGCTCACTGTGAAGTCTCTCACAGCAGCTGAAAGATTCAAGTAAATGTTTTCCCAATAAAAAATTCCTCAGTGAATCAAAGAAAAAAAGAGTGTAATTTTCCTTTAGTAAATGCAACATGCACAAGTTAGTTGAAACAGCTGGTTCAAGTGGAAATGAATGACTTCCCTAGGGTCACTCTCAGACAGTAAGTGCTTGCTGCTTACATGTGTGGAAGAGGTAACAGGGATAGATACTGTAATGGAGCAGAACAATTTTTCCGCCTCATCAGTTCATGAATATTTGAATGGAGAGGGTGTGATTCTGAGTACTTCTCCTTGGATTTGCTTTTGTTATTTTATTCTAGATTGCCCCTACTCACTTAGTTCAATCAAATACCTGCTACAACCAGGACAAGGTGGCAGTTTCTCTGACCTGAAGCTCTGACACATCATCTGGCCCCAAGGAACAACCTTCTATATATTAATCTCAAATGATTTGAGTATTTTACTCATTCTTGCTTACACAGAATGAGTACAAAAATGCATATCCCATCATTTCTCACTGAGCTTTCTACTTGCATAGATAAATGGAAGTTTTTATAGAGAAGTTTTCACTCAGCTATATCTTCACTGAGTTTTTAGGGCTTAAATGTACTGTGTTACCCACTTTAGTAAATATTTTTGGGCATGTGTACAAAGCATAACAATCTTGATTCTAGTACTTTTTCAAGCAAGGGTCTCTTTCTTCTACATCACAGGCTGCCTGTTGCTAAATTGAAACACATTCATACTGCAGCTAAAAGATATATACTAAAAAATACATTAAAAAGCTTTGCAATGTTAAGAATGCTGGTAACTAAGAACTCTTCAGGTATGGGAGACTCTTTGCCTCCTTCCTGTAATGTTTCTCAGCCATGATAAGTTTTATAGGATAGAAGGAAACTTTCACAGAAAGTCATTAAGAAATCAGGATTATTCATTTCTCATGCTTGATGTAGGACTCAGTGACAACTGGTTTAAGTGGCTGAATAACAGCAATCTGTAAGTTTAAAGGAACAGAAGAAGGGGGATAATTACTAACAACTACCCCCCAAATCCAGGATGGAAAGATTAGGGTAGTATAATCCCACATATACTGAGTGATATCAGGCATCAGTCTTTATGTGAGGACACTACACTCTATATTTCAAATAGGTTGTTGGGGCCCAAACATCTGGAATATTATTAAGCAATTGTTTAGTTAGACTAGACACTTTGTAGATTTGAGAAAAATGGCATGGATCTCCAAACTGGACCATCTGTGTTTGGCCACTCATACAATTTCTGTGCTGCGTTTACCCCAGCACATCTCATAAGCAGAAGAAATTGTAGCTCAAAGGCTTTGTGTTTGGGTTGGTGTTTCAATCTCTTGACTGGAATCTTACCTGGTTATAGGTGATGGCCAGTTCGGGCTCCTTATCCCCTAAGTGTCTTAGCTAGGGTCACCCTCATAGATTCTTAGGAGTTTCCATTGCACTAGGTTTCTATTTCATCCCTGAGATATACCACCCCCAATTCTAGCTATCTCTCTCAGTGCTATCTCCCTTCTTCCCACTGATCTCTCCAATTCCTGTATCCACCCACCCAAAAGATGCTTCCTCTCTTCACTCAAAACATTTATTCTATTTCTCCATCTTGGGAGATTTATGGGTCCCCACTTGAGCTATCCTTCTTACTTAGCTTCTCTGGGTCTGTGGATTGTGGCGTGGTTATCCCTTATGCTACAACTAAGATCCACTTATGAGTAAATAAATACCATGCTTGTCTTTCTGTGACTTGGTTATCTCACTGAGGATGATTTTTTCTAGTTCCATTAATCCTGGAAATTTCATAACATCATTCATTTTAACAGCTGAATATTATTCCATTTTGTAAATGTATCACATTTTCTTTATCCATTCTTCAGCTGAGGGACATCTAAGTTGTTTCTAATTTCTGGCTATAATGAATGAAGCTGCTAAGAGCTAGTGTAATTTGGGTATATTCCTAGGAGCACTATTGTTGTGTGTTGAGGTATATCTATTCCCAACTTTCTGAGAAACGACCTTATAGATTCTAAAGTGGGTATATAAGTTTGTACTCTCACCAGCAATGGAGAAGTGTTCTCATGTACCACATACTCACCAGCATGAACCATCATTAAGGGGTGCTATTGGGTGGTGGTCAGTGTCTTACTTGTGGCCTCCAATATATTAGGAGTCCAGGGGAGCTTTCTATTTTCTCACATCACTCATTCCCAAGTCAGTCACATCTCGAGTGACAGGATTTTCCACAGCTGCTTCTCTCTGCCATCAGTTCCTGATTAGCACTTTCTATAGCATATTGTCAGTGGCATTTCCAGTGAGGATGCTTAGTAATAATATATCCTTTGAATCACCAGATCTGGAAGGATCTGCTTCTTTATCAGCATCCCACCTTTCTCAAGTGTGCAGCATCTATCTTGTTTTTGCTAGAATTCTGTGTGTCAAAAAGTGTTGCTTCACGAAGAACAGAAATACAAAGCCCCTTAATCAGCCTTAAAGGAAGGTTTACGGAAAAACTTCTATATCAGTGCCAATTAGTTTAAATGTTTACCTTCCATTTATATTATTCATTTTATTCTATAGCTATAAAGCTAGATAAGTTCAGACAGAAACTCCTATTCTTTTTTAAGTGATGTGATGACAGCAAGTTTTAGACATGTTTCACTTAAAGTCTTCTTAGGTGATTTTTGTTTTGTTGTCTTAATGAGGGAACATAAAAGTTATTTCAGCATACATTACATAGTAATTTTTAAAAATTGTTATCATGTTCACAAACTATAGTTTCTCTGTCTTTAGATTGGAGGCACCCATACATATTGCATAGTCTACTTTCCAGTTTCCTTTATTTAGAAAAGAATCCTACATGAAAATTTAAAATTATTTTCTATTCCCTACTGTAGTGACCTCAAAAGTCTCCTTTAAATATGACTCTACAGACACATTTATATTTAACCAAGCCTCTTTACTAACACTGGTAGCTACATCTGCTGATTCTGCTGCTGACAAAGGCAGGAAGGACTTTGAAGAGGCTGCAGTGTGACCTATTTGAAGAAGGGGAGTGGATTTCACTATGAATATCATTGCATAGTGCTATATAATGTTGAGCTATTCACAGGATCATAGCTTCTGATAATGTGGTATACTAAACAATGACCTAAGAATAAGGAAGGAATGAAAACCGTATCAATAAAGAACACATACCTGTGTGTTTTTCAATCCTGATCTTCTATTATACAGAATATACAAGAGCAGGGAGCATCCAGTCCACCTGCGTGAAAATCCTTATACTTGTATTACTACAGATGTAAGTCATCACAAGTTATTTATGTCTAGAACTCAGTACTGTTATTTACCAGGTGATTTTGTAACTGGTTCTTCAGCAAAGTGGCACTATGAGAGAAATAATTTTCATAGTTTCATGAAAGAACGTGTGAAGGAGCTACACAGAGAGAATAAAGGTTGAAATGGGAAATCTCAGGGACACGTGTAAGAGGACCCACAGACTCTACACTCATTTAATAGCAGACTGAAACATCTATTATATTCAGGATTTAATGGATATTATTTAACTGAAACCTTATAAAATCCCTGTGGACCTAAGGTATTTAATCCCCAATTTTATATAGATGGAACTTCAGAGAAGTTAAGTAATCACCCTCCCTTTACAAGGTTGTTTAGGGTCATATTTCAGGAATTCTAGTTAAAGTATAAGACAAGCCTTCAGGTAGCTATGTCTACTGTATTCATGCTCTTTAAAGGGGCCTCAGAAGTTTTCTGTTTATACAAGGAACTCTATTCCCATGCCCCTGTGAACATGACAGCATGGTTCATTACCAATGTAGTATTTATTATAATTATTTTAATAATAATAACTGACATTAACTTTTCTTGACATAAATGTGCTATTTTCTTAACACAAGTGGAATTTATTTGATTAAATATTGTGATCTCCAATTATATTTTTTTCTTAAACGTTTTCAGAATATGGAAAATCAAAGAAGCTGACATTTGTAGAAAATTAAGGAGTTACACACTATAACTTAGTTTATGTAAATGTATCAAGGTTTTTTGGATGATCATAATTGTTTTTTCTTTTGTATGTATATGTTCATACACACATATACACACATATTTATATGTATATATATATATACATATATTCATGTATGTATATGTATGTATATACAGGTGCATACACATGTATTTGAAGATGAAGGTGGATGCCAGAGGTGTATGTCATGTATCTTTCTCAATCACTTTCTACCTTATTACTAGAGACAAGGTTTCTCACTGAATATGGTGCTCACAAATTAGACTAATTGGCTGATGAACAAGTCCCATGAACATCCTTATCTGAGTCTCCAGAGCTGTGATTACAGATGTGTATCAGAATTTTTAACTTTTTGTGTGCATGCTGGGTATCTGAGCTCAGGCCTTTGGGCTTTCATTGCAACACTTTTTAAACTAAACTCTTTCTCCCATTTCTTTCTGCGTCAGTGGTAGAAAGCTAAGGTTTACAGAGTTTCAAGAACCCTTAAAGATCCTATGATCAAAATCTGACTTTCTACAGTATTACTCCCAGAACCTATGCTGAATCAAGCTTTAGCTTTCCTATGTTAACTTAAATATTCATATTCCCTACCTTTTATCCTTGTAGTTCAAGGTAACCCAGAATCTTTAAGCTATTTATTGACATCAGTGTTTATACAGATATGTGAGTGACTCTTGCTTCTAAAAACCATGAAAAACATAGTTATCACTAATACACACATGCAAACACACACACACACACACACAACACACACACACACACACACACACACACACATACATTGGATCCCTATATACATTAATTCGTCTTTGGGAATATGTGCCTTTTACTACTAAACTTCAACAAACATTTTGTTAATTAATTTTATGTGGCACATTACTGAGTTAATTTGACAGTAAACTTTAATCATTCTTTTCTTAATATATATATTTTTTAGAAGTTCTTGTCTTCAGACAAACTTTTCTTAAGTAAGGAGTTATTATATTTCAAAACACACACATACACACAGACTTAAACACTCATAATTTTTAACCAGAGAATTTATTTGGTATATGCTGTAAGCTAAATGGATATTTTGGGACACACATTCATCTAGAGACAAAGTGTATCCCTAAACAACAGTTTAAAATGTTGTAATGTGCATCCATTGAAAATGATGTATTTGACAAGGAACCTTCTTTGCAGTTGTCTGTAGAACCAGCTCAGCTACTTAGACATAAATGAATGGGGCATCCAAGGTAAATTGTTCCCTAAATTCCAAAGCTGAGGTGTTTGTTCTGTTCTTTTTGCACCTACAGCACTTTCTTATTTCCTCAAATGGCACTCAGAAGCACATCCTTACTTGTTTATATGCAAATATTCTGCTACTTTTATCAACTAAACAAGTCCAAGGACCAAGTCCTATTCCTCATTATATCATCAGTGCTGAGCACAATGTGATCCTGCATAAGAATTCAACACATTTTCTTGACTGACTGAACAAAATAACAGAAGTCTCCACTTTCTCTTAACAGATTAGGACTTGTTGGTATCAATATGATATGACATCTAGATTCCCTGTCTGATTTTTCCCCCAGTTTTTAGAAAGTGTAGTCAGCATCCAGGCTTAACTGCCATTATCTTAAGCAGATAAGTTGTCTGAAAAAAGTCTGGTTGAATCAATGTCAGAACCACTTTTAAATAAGGGCATATGACTGGGGGGTGAGGAACCATGGGAGCTTGGCACTTTTCACAACAAGGAAAAATGTCAAGGGCTATTTAAGAATCAAAGTTCCCATAGATTTCTGAAGGTCAAAATAACTTTTCTTTTTGTCCAATTCTGTTTCGTTCCCTCCACATCTATGAATGTTGAGCTGAAGGTGGACACATCTTAACACACACCAGTCTGTAGTAGTTCCTTCCAAATTGATACTTTCCTCCAGGAAGGAGGGAGACGATCATAAGACATGAGATGTAAATAAGCTTCTCATGTCTGGGAGGGCTGGAGCTTGCAAGATACATGAAGATCCATCCTTAGCCTGCTAGAAACAGGAAACAAGTAAGAGGAGACTCTAGCTGATTAGATGACAAGATTTTCCATACATGTGGAGATTCTTGCATGTCCTGCAGAGTTCCAGGAATGAAACGTTCATGAGTCCTCACCTGTTTTGAGGTGGGCATTGTAGTGAGGCAACTGCATTCAAGCTGTACTTTCTCCATTTCTTTAAATAGCTTCTTACCAACATTCTTGTATATAACCCTATCAAAAAAGCCATTAGTTCAACAAGATGGACTTCAATATAATAATTGCTTTAGTCTTCCCTGGGTTCTGTTTCTGGTGCGGAGCAGATGTGTGTATGTGTCTATATGTGTATCTGTGCATGTTTCTTCTTATCTATGGGTAAATCTCTCTCTCTCTCTCTCTCTCTCTCTCTCTCTCTCTCTCTCTCTCTGTGTGTATGTGGGTGTGTATTTATATGTTCATGTGTGTGTGGACACCTGTGTTTGTCTCTGACTCTCTGTGTATCTGAGTTTATATGTCCATGTGTGTCTCTCTGTGTCTCTATCTATCTGTGTCTATGTGTGTTTGTATCTGTCTGTCTGATAATGTGGGGCTATGTCTGTTTATGTGTGTGTTTCTGTTTCTGTATGTGTGTCTATGTATGTTGGTGTTTGTTATGTGTGTCTATGTATGTGTGTAACATGATTTATACACAGAAAGCTAACATCTAACCTCTATCTTAGCATCTTCTTTCTGAGTCAATTAACCCATACTGTATTTCAAGAAATGCTTATGTAGCAAATGTAACAGGATTCTACCCTTAGTTCTCAAATGGTAGCACTAGGTTTAGAAAATTGTGGAAAATTTCACCTATATGTATCTCATGTAACCTTTTATCAATGCAAAGTATGAATTTTGTTTCAGTTCAGATGATTTTATGTGGTTGAAAAATTCTAAAAAATTCCTTCCAAACTCTTGAGACCAGTAAGAGAGCTTATCAGTTAGTAGTAATGTTGGTTTCAATCACTGAAGAACTGACTTGGTTCCCAGCATCCACAATAGATAGCTCACAGGACCTGCAATTCTACCCATGGACGTTCTGTCTCCTTACTCTATCTCGGCAAACGCTGCACATGCCCATTCATATACATACATATACACATAAATCTGCAAATTTTTAATATTTTTCCTTGTGTTAATATTTTAGTGACAATAATTTTTTCTCCCGTATAATACAACCCAACCATAGTTTCCTCTCCCTCCATTTCTCCTCCTTCTCCTCTCTCCCAGATACACTGTCCCTTTGTTTCAGAAAGGAGCACTCCTCCAAGAGACAACAACCAAGCACAATAATAACAAAATACAATACGACAAAGCAAAACTCCTCATATCTAGGCTGGGAAATGCAATACAATAGGAGGAAAAATACTGCAAGTGGAGGCAAAAGAGTGAGCAGCACACTCACTCTCACGGCTAGGAGTTCAACAAAAATACCAAGTTAATAGCTATTAACTTATACTCAGAGAAACTGGCACAGAACCCCTGAAGACTCCATGTGTGCTGTTTCAGACTCTGTGAGTCCATATGAGCCCTGTTTGAGTAACCCACATTCTCCAGTTGTCCTACACCCCCTCTGACTGCTACAATCTTCACTCTGCTCTTCCAGGAAGATCCCCATCTCTGAGGAGAGGGATCAAATGGGAAACTTTTATTTTAGCTTCTCTCCTCGCATGGTGTCTGGCAGTGAGTTTATGCTCCTGAACCAATCTGCTTCCAGAATAAGGCCTTTTGATGATGACTGGACAAGATACCAATATGAGAGTATAGCAGAATATCATTAGTAATCATTTCTTTTTTTTTTTCTTGGCCAGTTGTGTTCAGTTATATCCTAGGTCTCTGGGCTATTCAATATTTGGTACCTGGCCATCCAGGCAGTGTAGAGAATAGACTTCTAATGAGAGTGTGGACATAGTGTTAAACGGTCATTGGTTGGCTACTCCCACAAGTTGTGTGACATCATTACCCTAGCACATCTTATAGACAGGACAGATTGTAAGTGGATACAAAAAGAAGGTTTTGTGGCTGGCTTTATGTCCAAGTTTCTCTTCCAGTAACATGCAAAGAACCTTCCTTTGCAAAAATTAGACTAAATTATAGGGGCACAAAGTACCTTCCTTGCAAAAAGTAGACTAAACTTATGGGTAAATGTTCTTTACAGGCACTAGCCCACCCTCTTTACATTCAATCCACCACCTGTGTGGAAATTGTCCAAGACAATATTTCTCCAATTCCTACTGTCAATTTTTGGCATGCAACCCTTTGTCCTAACTCATCTGAACCCACAATTTATTTTTGCTCAAAACTCAAGTGATATAATAAAGAAAATAACTATATAAGAATTCTAGGAGATTTTTCTTTATCTTTCCCATAAGTCAAAAGCCCACTGCTGGCACGATGTTACAATTTAATAGATGTTCATTGAATTGTTTCACAAATAGCTGCTTCTGCATTTCATTGTAGTCTTGAAACAAAATGGGCAGACACAGAAATAACAGAAGGATAGTCAGCATCATTTCTCTATGGCTGAAAGTAAGATAACTGAGCAAATGGGCAATGTTTTCACAGATCATGAATTTTATTTTGAAGATATAACTAATGTTTAATAATGGTGGAATTATTGTGATATAAGATATAAAAGTTTATATATTACATATACACATATGATTCTGGATTACCACAAAAATTGAACAGCATCACTAGGATTTATTTGAGATTGATTATGAAATTTGTTGTCTATAACAATTTCCACTTAATATTGTTTTTACTTAGCTTTAATAATGTGTGGGATAGAAACTGATGTATAATTCATTACAACAGCACATAGAAGGTCTAGTAACTCATATGAGCAATTCTGAAAATCACTAAACCACACTTACTCTTTACAGACAAGTTCATAAGAGACCCAGCAGAGTAAAAAAGGTTACCATCAGCTCAGGGAAGTCATCACCTCTGGGAACTCCTTAACTTTTACACTTTCTGTGGCTTCATTCTATAAGTACTGGTGAGTTATTTCTTGATACACAATCTCAGAAATGTTGTTCAGGTATTTTATCCTGGACATAACAAGTTTGTCCATAATTTTACCTATGCCATGTGGGTTATAGTCCTGTAAATACTGTAAATTAATATAGTAAGAAGTTGAATCAAGGGGTGAATTACCAGTGGTTCCAGAGACTAAGAAAAAGGGCCAGTATCTCTCACTGGTACTTGATTTTCTTGTGTTTTCACCACAGCATCTAGAAGGAAGAGGTTTTTATTTAATGGGAATGGTAGCTTGGCTGGTTCTAAGAGACATAGGTTTGGGGGCATACAAAATTTATGTTTTATACATCCCTGTACAAAAGCTGTGTTATATTTGAAACAGGCCTCTGAATTGCAGGACTGATAGTTCTGAAGAAGAAATACATACAGTTTAGTGTCAACAAGAGACAGGGTCTGTTGAAATCCATTAGTCTCTATGAGAACAATGAGGGTGAGAAGGTATATGTAAAACAGATGCTGTGAATGGAAAATTGTAGCTGTTGAGAAAAAAGGAGAGAAGTTACAAAGGCGCCCAAGCCAAAAGACTAGCACAATTTCAAAGAGACTTGAGTCTCCAATATCCTACAGAAAAATAGAAGGGCAGATTAACACTTAAGTAAGTAGCAATCAATTGCAATAATGTTTGACAAAAGAATGACTAGAGTAGGACTCCAATGAGAACTGCTGGATTTAGTCACAGGTTAATGGTAACATTTAGAATAGAAGATTTGCAGTGTAATGTGGAAATCGTCTAACAATGGCTGTAGAGATTGATTGAACTCAACACAGAGAATTTTGTTATTGTTGGTAAAGAAGGGAGATTTCATGAAATGTCATGAGAAAATGGAAATTAATAATGGAGGGGTAAATGGAGAATTAACTGGTCTTAGGCAGGTAACACAAAATGAATCCAAAGCACATGTAGTTGACAACACCTGAGAGAAGTGCAATTATTTTTCCTATTTCAAAAAGTATAGGAGATGAGGATGCAAAAAATTAGGTCATATATTAACCATGGATTGTGGAAGGCTTGCATTTCTATTGAACTAGTCTTACAGTACGTTTGTGGCAAAGAATAGTGAAGGCCATTACGTTATATCAAAGACCAATAATCAGTCTCCATGGTAGCAAATGCAACTGCTACGTAGGCATTAATATCATTAGTCATTTTGGAAGGGGTAATGTTGAAAAGGGAGGCAGTGAACCAAAGATTTAAATTTCTAAAGAGTGAGGAGGAGTGGCTTCATCATACACAGGTGAGGGCAACCAAGCCAGAAAGTGGAAATTTCTCTAAAGGTATGAGGCAAAGTTCCTGTGTTCCCTCAGGAGTCTGTGCTTGCCAACACTGTAAGCAGTGTTCCAGGAGAACAAATGCACAGCAAAAGAAATGGCATGCAGTCTATCTCTTTCATAAGCAATTCTTAAGCCTAGCAGAATAAGCCTAATTTATCTACTTTGAGTTTGTAGGTTATCTCTGATCTAAATTACTACCGGTAGCAAGAGAGAATCACCTAAGAACACATAACTGCCAGAATATTCACTTTTATACTTTGTAGAGCCTTAGGTATATTTTGAAACTCCTCACCCACAGTCACTTTTAAAATATCATTACCATTTCTTGGAGATACAATCATCTTTATCTAAAACTCAGAACAAGAAGTCTCCGCTAACTTAGAGGGCTGAGTAAAAGGCCAAGCAAGCAATGATTCCTAGCAATTCTCCTCCAACTGGACCTGTTAGCAACATGGACTAGAATAGCATTGCTGCCCCACATTTAGAAACACAGTGACTTAAAACCAGCTTCCTGTGAGATCCAGCAGCAACTCACCTGGAGTCGGCACAGTTTATTGTTGTGCATGCAATCTGGCTCTGCACAGGGCATCTTGATTTGTGTTAACATTCTAATGCACTAATCTTACTAATACTTTTTATGTTTATTTACAGCATAAATCAGATCCTTCTCTGAACTAAGTAGTTCCTGATTTTTCCCCCAACCTGCTCTCCTGCCGAGTGTATTTATGTGAAGTCGTGTTGTGTTGCCACCATTGCTACAAATTTATCCTCACTCTGACTTTTACTGCTGATTTAGCAAACATTTTATATTCTGCAATGAACTGTAAACATTTTTTCTTCTGACAGATCCATTATGACAGGTGTTATAAACTCTCCACTGCAGACTGTATCTCTTCTATTGAGCTGTTCTTTACATCAATTTTACTATGCACAGAAAATGATGGTGGTAATATTGCACCTGTCTGAGCTTGGCTGGGACAATCAGTGAGTTCTGCAGCATGGCACATCCATATACTTAGTTTTATTATACCTGTTTCTGTTTTATACAGCATGTTAGAAGAAATTGACTTTTAAGGGTAATAAAATGAGCTGAAAGTAGTCTATGAACCCCAATTTTGTTCCACTTTAAAGTTTAGCTATCCATAAACATCGAAAATATTTAAAATGGCTGATAAAGTTGTCCATTTCCTATGAAGTATAAAATGTTATAATATGTTTGTATTTTACCAAATTTACAGAGAAAACTAAATACTGATCTGGAAGAAAAATATTCATGGTAACAAATAATATCTGTATTGCTTCTTAGCTTAGGGATCTGGAAAAATCTTTCATTTATTAGAATCTTTTAAATTATTTATATCAACCAAAGAAATGAGAAAAGAGGTACATATTTCAAGAGCTACGTCTGAACCCCTGAAATGTATATGCTGAAATTACAATGCTCCATTTCTCAGAATGCAACATTGTTAAATTGTGTTTCCTAACTAGGTAATTAAGTTAAAATGAGATCATTGAGATTTCACATCCAATGTGCAAGTGTCTTTATGAGATAAGAGATCACACAATGCATGTAGATATACATAGCAGAAGAAACCATCTGAAAATAACTGGGAAAGGATGGAAACGTTAAAATTGTTCATTAAGTTATAATGACATAATTTTCTTCTTCATCTCTCTTCTCCATCCCTGGCTATCAATTCCTCTTGTTATGTATATATACAAATCATAAAAATGTACACCACATGCATATACATATAAATATATATCTACATCTGAATACACACACACACACACACACACACACATATATATATATATAAAAATACAAACTGGTGCTGGTGAGTCAATTCAATGTTACCTATGTGTCTGTTAATAGGGCTTTCTATCTTTTTGTGTTAAAACCAAGAAACCAACCCTGGGAAGATTAATTCTCCATCTCTCAAAAGTTGTTAATTGCCTGAATATCTTTATCTAGAGAATGGTCCCCGTGAGATTTCCCAAATCTGTGCTGTGATGTCAGTGTTATAAAGGTGTTCAGTTCAGTTCCAGTTCAATTATGAGTCCTAGCTGCAAATTTCATGGTGTTATCAGCAATAGAGATTTACTTTCAATTTATGGATAGCAGTCAAGAGTGATACACATAGCCTACATTGTAAAGGAGTCTCATGATGAACACTTGCAAGAGGAAAGATCTCATGTCCAGTACTAGGATGGACAGTTTTAAGACAAACAGAATCCTCTGAAGGAAGCAACAGTGAGCTTAGAACCTCCAGACTGTGAGAAAATAAATTCAGTTGTTCATGCACCCTGACCTGCAGAAGCTGTCCATGGCATCTCAGGAAAAAAAATATATATATACATATATATTTTTATTATATATATGTATATATATATCGATTATATCGAAATTTCCTTGGAAATTCTTTTACATTATTTGACTTAATTTCCCCCAACAAACTGGGGATACTCCTACATCTTTGGATATAAATGAAATGAATCTAAATCTCACAAACTCCCCTCCCCAGCAAAACTAAAGGCAATTTGTAGCTTCTGAGAGGGAGAATCAGTTTTCTCTAGGACAAGTCTCCTGATTAGATGCCAAACCCAAATACATACACAAACAAGGAACACTAAGTAAAACCAGCAGCTCGTATTTATAAAGTGTGTGTGTGTGTGTGTGCATGAAAATTTCTTCTGAAGCTATCCTTTATTTTTTAAGAGACCAAACTCTTAACAGACCTTACTAGCAAATTAATAACATGCCTCAAGATCATTTAAGAAAGATACTCAATCTACTGTTCTACTTTGGACTCAAGCTGTTTGATATCAACCTGTCTTTAAGAAAATATTGTAACCAACATTACTATCCCTGTCACTTCCTATGTAATCAGCATTTATGCCCCATCTAAATGCCTAGATTTAATATTGAACTCTGTATTTTCCATTCCCCTGACCAGAATAATGTATGTATATGTATTTGTTGTGGTAATTATTTGCTGAATGTAGCCAACAGGTTGAAAGACACCTAAAACAAAACAAATATTCTGTAAGTATTGGAAGCAGCATATGGATATAGGTTTCTCACATCTCTTTCTTATTTTGAGTATTGTTCTGGATCACCTAGGCTCAGTAAAATAACTCTGTTAAAGATGTCTGTAAAATATGTATTCCCCATTTCTTCCCCTACCGCATACTTGCATACTTTGTGCTGTTATGCAAACACAGAGCAAAGCCCTTTGTTAGAGACAGACAAGCAACAGGGATGAGACACACACAGGGAGAAAAGTAAGGAATTCACATTTGGGTTCACTCTTGTTCTAAACTACCCAAAGGGGAATTCTTGTTTGCACTTCGTACTGCAACACTGACACATTTTGATTCCACCCTGAGGTATTCTCAAGCATTAATAATTCATATACATAACAAAATAATTTAAAATAAAAGACATGAATATGAGGGTTGGTGGGAATGAGAGGAGCGAGTAAGGAAAGAAAGAGGAGTAGAATATGATAAAATAGAGGTGAAAAACACCCTCATGGGCAGCCTATTTAGAGGATAAGCTACGGTTAAAAATCTTGCCGTCTGGTTCACAATCCTTATAATCTCTTTTATACACTCAACTCTCAAGTTCAATGATGTTATAGAATGGAAAGAATGGGTGTGTCTTGACTATATTCCTGTACTTAAGGATGTCTGCTGGGATTTATGCCTTGTCACTATAGAATAAAGCCCGTGTTTAGTAAGATTTCACTTTCTAAATATGCAAGGTTCACTTTCAAACACAACTCATTACCATTATCCATGCTTCAAAGAAGGGCTAGAAACATGTATTTCATTTGAAGGAGCATTCTGGTTCACAACAGTTTGTACTTTGAGAATACTGCCAGAGTTCCTCTTATCCTTCATTAGCTTAATTTGCTTCGTTAGAACACATATCTGCTGATTGCCTTTTGCCTCTGGCACCAGAGGACCCATCAGAAGATAAGGTAGAAATGGACTTTGCCCACAGAGAGTTCTCACTGGAATAAATTAATTTTACTAGTTTGTGGTTATTTGCTTATTTTCATGTTATCCATTTCCCTCCCAAATGCATTGCTCTTCTGTCCAAATGGAGGGCCACAGGGTCATGGACTGTGTCTTGTTTGTCTCCAGGACGCCAAAACTTGGCTGAATGCCTGACACACATTAAAGGGTCAATAAATATTTTCAAATTGAATTGGTATTCCAAATTTATAGCCGATGAAGATGAATGCATATCCTGTTCCTTGACAGGAGTTCAAGCACCATTGGGAAAACTGCTGATATTAGCTCAGCCTTTGTGTCTAACCAACAAGTACACAGGTTCAAAGCAGCTCATGAGGTTTCACTAACACTAACTGTACTCTGACATTTCCTTTTTTTAACTTTCCTGCTTCTACATTTATGACCACAACATGACTTTTATATTTTCTATGGGTCGAACAAATGAAAATTATAGAAAATATGAAACTTACCCATCTAGAATTAGTTGCTGCTCCCACTGTAAAATCCTTCATCTGAGTCTTCTAGAACTATCCAAAAATATGTTCTTCTACAATGGACTTAGACTCTGATGAAATTTCTATACTATGACTCTGCCAGAAAATGTTCATTGAAGATACTACTACATGCCATTAAGTACTAAAGTGGGATTTAACGGATGTGAAAGGAGTTACAATAAGAGTATTTATTTTCATTTCACCCCTTCACATTGAATCTACTCTTCTCCGGACACCTTGACAGCCACTAGGTTATTCCATTCTAAGTCATATTATGGGCTTTAAATATGATTTCTCTGCTGAGTGGGATTATCCAGTGTTAATTATTGTTTTTCTCAGTATTAATTATGTCATCTTTATTACCTATTAAACACACAAGTTTTCCAAATCCTACCCTTCAACAAACACAAATAAAAAACAAGAACAAGGGGTAACTATGTTTCATAATAAACTTGTGAAGAAAACTAAAGCAGATTTGTGCTATCACAACATCATAGAAGATGCAGCTTTGTAAATATAGAGTGTATCTAAAGGTGACTTACTCATAACTACATAGATGTGGACTCAATGTTGTGGAAAAAACGAACAAGCAAAACCTCATTGCATCTGACAATCTAGGAAAGAAATTTAGGGAGTGGCATGTGCTATCTGTGCCCTGAACTACTCGCTGCTAGACCCTACCTGCCCGTGGGGATTGGAGGCGAGATGGTGTGAAATCAATGACACAGACTCCATTCCAGGAGCAGGTGAGAAATGCTGCAGCTAGCTCATCTGAACACTGTTGCAAGTTCCTTTAATACCCTCTACCCACACCACATTGGTCCCAAGAAAGCATCTCTTCTAAACATCAGTTCCTGATTGGCTGGCATTGTCTGCGTCAGCAATCCTTGGTCTCTCAGGCAGTCTTCAAGTAGGTCCTCCTACAGGAGACACCTTTGTGGCTGTGTGGCCCCTGGTGTTTACATATAGGTAGCTGCCACAGCTTCTCCTACAGGAAGAACATGCATGAAGTGCCCAAGTGAAACATGCATGATCTTCAAATGGAATAATCTTGCCTGAAAATGGAACCTCATGAAATAAAGTAGGTACAAGAGTATCTCAGATCTCTCCTGCACTTAGTAGAATTGATGGTATTGGAAACTTCGGGGCCTTTTTTATCTCAGACATTCTTTATTTCCTGGTTAAACTCAGATTGAATGCTTTGGAAGTTTGAATATGCTTGGCCCAGGGAGTGGCACTCTTTGGAGGTGTGGCTTTGTTGGAGGAAGTGTGTCATTGTGGGTGTGGGGTTTAAGACCCTCAACCTAGCTGCCTGGAAGCCAGTCTTCTCCTGTTTGCCTTCAAAACGGGATGTTGAACTCTGCTCTCCTCCTGTGCCATGCTCCTGACTGGATGATAGTGGACTGAACTTCTGAACCAGTAAACCAGCCCCAATTAAAAGTTGCCCTTATAGGAGTTGCCTAGGTCATGGTGTCTGTTCACAGCAGTAAAACTCTAACTAAGCCAAATGCCATCATTTGAGAGTAGGGAATGTAAGAGGTTTGACAGGTTTGGGAAACTACAAGAGAAAACTCATATGTAACAGAATGACTAGGCACAGAATTGAAAGACAGGTTAGGGACTTGTTTGTGAAGATATAGTTATTTTTCACTCATTACTTCTTCGGTGCAGCTTTTCAACTCGTCCCAAGTTTTATTAACTTGGATAATTTCACTTGATACCACAATTGTTTAGGTATCAGTACAACACTTATCATGTGCTATTATAAATGATCTCTGACAGAATTGTTGCTTTGGATAATGTGAGCTGTTCAGAACTGTGGGTAAAACTTGGCTCAGCACAGTAAATAGAGCACAATGTTGAACTCACAGTAAATAAGTCAATATTACTGTGGAGGCAGTGTGCTTGATGAACTGATGTTACAGTGCTCTCTCTTCTCTCTCTTTGGCATGTCTCTGTATCTCTGTCTCTCTCTGTCCTCTGTATCTCTGTCTCTCTCTGTCTCTCTCTGTCTCTCTCTCTCTCTCTCTCATACACACACACACACACACACATGCACACACACACACACACACACACACGTTTCTCCTCTTCTTCCTTCTTCCTCTCAAGCTCATGGCTTTTAGAAACCAAAGTGAACTACAAATATTAAAGGTCACATTTCACTAGAAATATTTTAAAATATTTTTATAACTATTAAACTTACAAGTCTAGGAAGCTTAGTTAAGTGGACATAAGACTCTTGCAGAAGACCAGAGTCTAGGTCATGGTATGGCTTATAATTGCTTGTTGTCCAGCTTCAGGAGGATCTGATGTCTCTGGCCTCTGCATGTACCTGCATTTATATGCACATATCCATACATCAAATTAAAATTAAATTAATCTTTAAAAATATAAATCCAGAATTATACATTTTTTTTCTAAGCAGAAGCATTGCTGTGTTTCAAAACATGTATAATGGTATATAGTCACAGAGTCAAGGAGATTGCTCAGTGGATAGAAGTGTTCAACAAGCAAGCCTGAGGTCCTGAATTCCAGTTTTAGGTGTTTGTTTGTAATTCCTCTAGAATACCTATAATGAGATGAAAAGTGAAGATAGGAATATTTTCTCCAGAAGCTCAAACACCAGCTGATTTTCAGTAAGCTGCACATGTGCACAAGTGCATACACACACATTAATTAAGCAAGTATATAATTGATTAATTGGTTGATTAATTGATTAAAGGAGACAATAGTGAAGCTCAGTCAGTGTAGCTAAAGATGTAGAAACAAAAGAAAAATTCAGGAAATATTTATGAATATGAAGTCATTTATTTTAATTTAGTTTCTAATGTCAAGAATATGAAAGAAAAATAAGCTTTATCATATATATATATCAACTCCTGGTCATTGGCAATGTTTTCATATGTGTGAAGATCAGGTAATATTCTGCTTGGATACAGAATGGAATATTGACATGATCAATTAGAAATATGTACACATAGGTTGGTGCTAAAATGCCAGGTATAGATTTAGGTGCCTTTCAGCTTTTACAAAGCTCATGGTGATGTTTCTTGTCATCCAATAACCTAGTTATTTGATATTACTTATTGCAAACCCTATTGTTCTACATCATGAGAATACATTGATGACAAGGACCAGATGTTTTCGGTCCTCTTACAGACTGAAGAGAAACAACACATGTTCTGAGAGTAGTACATTATGTTCCTAGGACTGTTTAGCAATCAATGGAACCACTTAAAATGAGACACCTCAAAATTCAAGAGAAAATATTTATATTAAGAGATAAGGATCACATATGAAAATTAAGCTTGAGAAATGGGATAAGAACCACAAATCTTAAGTTCAAAACAAGCGGAAAGAACATAGTAAGATAATAGTACAAAAATAAGCAACCTTTAATTTATAGCAGCACTGAATTAAATTTACAAGGATGGACATTATTTAAGCACACAGGAAAGACTTTGAGATATTTTAATGTAGAGACTGACAAAATTAATTATGCACATTACATTTACATTTCCACCAACATTGATAAGCACAAGGTAGTTTGTCAAGAAACAAGTCAGGCGATAGGCAGGCAAGTCACAGGAATTATATTGTTCTTGGAAGATGTAATGGCAATCAACCCTGGGCTCATCTTCTTTGAAGATGAAAGCAAATGAGTGGAGGTGAAAACCATTCTGAAAATGGGATTCATTGGAGTCAGTGTATGATTACATCTTAGCAATGAAAGGAAAGATACAAAGGGTTAAAACATATAGGATTAAGGAAACATTTATTATTTGCACAACTAAACCAATGGCATTTTGTTCAAATGAAGACTCAATGAACAAGATGGAAATCATATTTGATAATGGAAACCTAGACAATGACTCACAGTTAATGATGTCATGCATCTTGGACAAGAATATACACCCACTACTTTATTAAGCTAGCAGAATCACAAATCACATTCTAACTTTTGTTTTTAACATTCACAGATAATTGTAGTTCTTACCTCTTGTAAGGAAACCTTCTCTTAATAACATATGGTAACCATTACTGAACATAGCAGAGAACAACAACGAATCAAAACACAGAGCTTTGGAGTTGAATCTTAATGGATACAGCTACAAAACAATTCCCACATCTAAGGTTTAAGAACCATTCTGGAAGAGGAGGCAGATATATTGTAAGAGTCATAGGATCCAGAAGCTTGTTGTGAGTTCATGTCTCCTCATAATATCAGAAGATATACTCATAAACTCACACCAACCTTAGTGCCTAAACATGTGCTGGACACAGATGACAATAGATATGTCAGCATGAATGGACAAAAGTGCATGAGGCCTCAACTGTCTACAAAGAACTATAGACAAATAAGATATGCTGAGAGTGGGAGAAATAATCTTCCCCCAAAGTAGAGCTCACCTACTAATTCCCCAGTACAAAGTGATCAAACCTGAGACCATACTTACAAATAGCATGGTATAGACTGAATAAGTTGTATTTAAGAATATTTCTGCATATAAAGATATATATATCTCCCCTCCTCCACTCCCCTTTCCCTCCATGAGAGTGCTCCTCCACACGTTCACCCACTCCTACCTCATGCCTCTAGCATTCCCCTATGCTGGAGCATCAAGCCTCCCTCCCCTCTCATTGATGTCAGATAAGGCTATCCTCTGCTACATATGTATCTGGAGTCCTGGCTCCTTCCATGTATACACTTTGATTGGTGGATTAGTGTCTGGGAGCTCTTGATAGTCCAGTTAGTTGATACTGTTCTTTTTATGGGGTTGCAATCTCCTTCAGCTCCTTCAGTCCTTCTCCTAGCTCTTCCATTCCTGTCCCCAGGCTCAGTCCAAAGGTTGGCTGTAAGTATTTGCATCTATATCAGTCAGATGCTTTTAGAACCTTTCAGGGAGCAGTCATATCAGGTTCCTGTCAACAAGCACTTCTTGGCATCAGCAATAGTGTCATGGTTTGGTGTCTGCAGATGGGGTGGATCTCTAGGTGGGGCAGTCTCTGGATGGCCTTTCCTTCAGTCTCTGTTCCACTTTTTGTCTTTGTTTTTCCTATGGACATGAATGTGTGGGTAATCCCATCCCTCAACTGGGGGCTGTGCCTATCTACTGGAGGGGTCTCTACAGGTTGCATCTCAGGTTGTATCAAAGGTACAGGTTTTACTTTTTTTGGGTATTTCGGCTAAAGTCATAGCCATTGGCTCCTGGGAGCTTCTCACTTCCCTGGAGTCTGGGACTTTCTAGTGGTTACTACAGTTCCCCATACCCCTCTGCTACATGTTTTTATTCAATCTCATGATCCTCTGTATTTCTCTCCTGTCCTTTCCAATACCTGTTCCTGCCCCCTTTTCCTCACCAAGGTCCCTCCCTCCTTCTAGCTCCTGTGATTATTTTGTTCCCTATTCTATGTAGGATTGAAGCATCTACACTTAATTCTTCATTTCTTAAGTTGCATATTGTTTGTGGGTTGTATTGTGGTTTATCTGAGCTTTTGGGCTAAAATCTACTTATCAGTGAGTCCATACCCTGTGTGGAGGATGGGATGGGTGGATTGGTGAAGGGGTAACCAGAAAGGGGGATCATTGGAAATGTAAATGAATAAAATGATTAATAAAAAGATACATATATGAATATAATAACAATTAATGACAAGAGAAGCCTTGAATTTGAGAGAGCAAGAGGAGTATATGAGAGAGTTTAGAAGAAGGAAATAAAAGTAATTATAATTCCCTAATTTTTTAAGTCATGATCTAAGACTTGGTGTTATAAAGTTATATTATGAATTTTTTATATTTATGGAACATTCAAAAAAGGAAGCTTGATAAGGGGTGAACATTCAAAGGCAAGATATAGAGTGGCAATCTATGTATAAAAGTCAAAGCTACATTTTACTTATGTGTAATGAAGGGGAGATTATAGCAGATAATGAAATATTGTTGGAAAGACTTGTATGATTCTCTTTGTCCCAGAGGTATCACTGATTCTGAAATCTCTATGCTCTGAATAGCTATTGGATGCCAACTTTGTGACTCCTCGGATTTGGCTTCAAGAATCTTCTCATTTAGTACCATTATTTTGTCTTTTAGTGATCAAGAAAGATTTTCTGATTCATATGGCATGCTTTCATCACAACATAGGCAATTCACATTTCATGGACATTCTTTTGGGGATGATTAACTTTGGAAATTAGTGACCATCTTCAGAGAAGTAATTTGTTCATCAAAGTTACTGATACCATTAAGAACTAGAGTACAAAGTACTTGTTGGCACTAAAGACACTTAGAGCCCCTTGGAGATTGTCTTTCTGAGCTCATTTTTGACATTTACCAACACTGAACTTTATCATCAATTTGAAAAATCCACTTCTTTGTTGCCCTACATATCCTGGAATCTTGCTCTCTCTCTCTTCTCTCTCTCTCTCTCTCTCTCTCTCTCTCTCTCTCTCTCTCTCTCT
>JADRCH010007826.1:1208418-1237646 GCA_019843965.1 Rhynchomys soricoides
CTCTCTCTCTCTCTCTCTCTCTCTCTCTCTCTCTCTCTCTCTCTCTCCCTTTCTTTCTCTCTCTTAAAACTGCCCAGAGTAATCTTTAATTCTCAGATTATGCCATTTTACAAAGATTGCTGCCTATCTTTATCTTTGTCAAATCCTTTATTCCTTCTTTTTGCCTGAGATTTAAATTGGTGCTACTAATTGTGTTTTTCTTTTATTAAAACATTATTTCAGTATATAATATTTTGTGCAATTGTCTGATGCAACTTAATTCATTTTTAAGTATCAAGTCATGTTGGATTTCCTCAACTAAGATGCTACTGAATTTCATTTCTTCTGATATTATTCCATAACAATCACAGTCACTTCAGCCACCACATCTTATGGCAGATTTTTGTCCATCTACAATGTATTTAATTTTTCACAATTAAATTTTTTAGTTCTTTTTATATGCTGATGTGTGAACTATAGTGAGGCCAAACATTATATTTTATAACACTATCTGGATAATGTTAGGAAGCAATTAGGAAAGTGCATCAACTCTCTAAAACTTCGTGCTTTCAACAGGTTTTCCTCCTTCAAGTTCTAGATGACTCCCTCTGTAGGTAGAACTAGGATCCAGCCTACCTCTACCTATCACAGGGTGAAGGAATCAGAACTCACAACTGGTCAATCAAAATAATGTCTCCCATAAAGCTTAGTTTAATCATAAAGTACACAGCCAATATTTTCACTCCAATGAAGATGATGAATCAACTATAGAACAAGGAAGCAACACCCTCACCATGCTAAGTAACAGGAAACACAAGTCAAGTAAGACACATCACTGCTATGTGCAAGACATTAGCAGTACATATATATTGTGGCTCTTCAACAGGAGTCATATATGTGTTAAAGAGCCACAAAATTGTAATTCAATTGTGGGAGCAGATACTGAGAAAATTTAGATGATATAATTAGAAAATAGTATTAGATATTTTGGGCATTAAGCACTTTAAAAGATGTGTTCTCAAATTCATGAATACTGAATTAAAAATAACTATATTCCCTTTCCCTAATCAAAAATATAATCCTCATCCTGTGTTCTTGCAAGTAACATTAACAAAATTGTGAAAGAAATTTGAAGAACAGATTCTGTGGGAAGGAAAAGAGTGGATATGGAGACCACACACACACACACACACGTGCGCACGCACACACACACACACACATTTTTGGAAAAATAAACATTTTTTAAAAGAATATAATTATCAGATAGTTGTGAAGTATACCTTTGATCCCATCCCTCTGGCAACAGAGTCAGGAAAATCTATGAGTTTGAGGACAGCCTGCTCTATGGAGAGAGTTTCAGGAGAGTTAGAGCTACACAGAGAAACCCTACCTTGAATATATAATTCCAATAAATCTTTAAAAATTATCAGTTGTAATCTGTTTATATTCTCCCAGGGAGATGACTTTCCTTAACATATTTCATCACAAGAACATCCCCAAAGTGTACTGGGAATAACTGTATCTTGAGAGAGAACCCTCTTTACAGTAGGAACAATCAAGAGTCTCTTGTGAAAAGATAGCACTGCAATATTAATTCTGACTTAGAAAGCTCCAGTAGATGTCAATGAGATTCTGCTTGTATAGCAGTAAGTCATATTAATATGTGCATAATGCATGCTTTGAAAAGACAGTACATTATTGTTATTTGTTGTGTCCAAGACACATCTCAGCCCACAGGAAATTAGCTTTGAGATCACATCACAGCTCCTCTAGATTCTTTTGTAATGGGTTTCTAGACAAGAGCAGCTTGTTCTCACTCCTTCAAGATGTCTTAAAGATGATTGCTCCTGATGAGCTGATGCCTGGTAAGTGTGAAGTGTCTAATCTGATCTCTGTTCACCTTCAAGCATTTAATTTGCAGTTTAAGAATGGGTAGGTTCTGCCATGCAGATCAACAAGGGTAAATGCTGTTCATACATAGTGATGACTACTAGGTGAGAGTCAGCTATATGAAGGCTTAAAAGACTAACTATATTTACAGCTTTAATTTCTTCTGCATTGTCTTAAAAGTCTACCACACCCTATAATGGACAATCATAAAGTGGCTAAATGATGAGAAAATACTTAATTTTTTCTTAGAGTTCTAGAGAGTAAGCTGAACAGAAAATCAAATAAACAAAATACGAGATTACAAAATGAGTCAGCACCTACAACAAATAGTGTGGGAAAATCACTTAGTCTTTACCCAATAATCAGAATTGCACACTTTATAGTAGTTGTTATCCTTTCCTTCCCATGTAGCAAGAAATGTCAGTATGAGCTGGGGATACTACCTAATGGGAAAACACTTGTCTAACACTTGTAAGGACTTCAGAGCAATACTGAGTAACATAAAATAAGTAAGATCACTATACTCACCCTTTGGTTCTGGTTTTGGTTTTCTACCAGCACACCTCACTTTTTTATGTCCATGACCCAGTACATAGGCTCTTTGCTCATGCTCCCATTTATCTAAACCTTGCTCATGTCATAACTCACAAACTGATGAACTAACTTTAGACACATAATATAAAAGAACATTTCATGCACTAGTCCTCAACTACCAAATAGTGAAACTAAAGTACAGTGGACATCAGATTCCACTCTACAGAGATGAAGCTAGAGGAAATAGATCTATATCCTAATATATATCAGAGTTTTACTTGATTTATCATTCTATTTTTCCAATTTTCAAAAAGTGTATAAAATATTTGTATTAGAGTCTTTCATTATCTGGATGAGTGACTGGCTGGTCTATGACTCTATGGATGTGTACATAGAAGGTACAATAGAAGGATGATATTTAGATGAATTATTTAGAAATATTAGATTATTTTTTTTATCCCATAAAAGCTAAAGATTGACTTATAACTGAGTGCTTTACCCAATGTTGTATTTCAGGGCTGTGGAGCCTTAATATTAGTCTTTAGTCTTTTCTGCAATATTGACAATTACCATATGCACTAAATGCTGATGATCCCAAGTTGGGAAATAGCAAACAAACACATTTCCAACCACTTACTCTTTAGAAAGAAAAGGCACCTACTATTCCCTATACAATCACCACATAATGAAAATGTCTCCCAGTCAGCACCATAGTCTATTAAGACTCAGAACACCCAAGCTCATTTTTCACCCCATTGCTAGCTGGTTCATTTTTCACTTTACCTTAGACTTTTGACAAGTCATATAAGAGAAAAGGTAATAATACTATGCTGGTGTCAAAACCTGCCTATCTCTTTTTGAAGTACACTATACATACCACCATATAGGCAGGTGAGAAATGTCCCTATTATTGCTTTGAAGAGCTAGGAACAATGAAAATCATTACAACAGAACAAGTCACCCTGAGCAAGTATGTGTACAGATGGTTTGTGTCTACGTGGCCTCCTTGTGTACCAAGTTACATACATCATGTTTTCTAGTAGAGAATGAACAGTAAGCCTGCAGATTTTACACAATATAGTAATTCAGAATTTGTTTGGAAATTTCAGTTGCAACAAGCCCATTTTTTAGGGATCTAAGTGTATTTTCATGCTTCCTGTTTTGTCTTTTTCATTCTTTCACTAACCGTTCCTAGTAAATGATGTGATGTAAGGCAAGAGAAAGAGAAATCCATTTTAATATTTCCACACTATTTCATCCCATTTGTTTATAAAGAACATCATTTTCCCTCAATAGCCTAATACACAGGCTGTGCCCATGAAATGTTAACAGCATAGTCACCTAAACAATTCCAGCATGATGACAGGTCACCAGTGGACACACCAACATGGATGGGAGACATTTCACAAGGCCAAGATGAAGATAGAAGCAATCATGGCTTTCAAGGGAGGGAAATTCTGGTTTGACATCTTAACAGAAGTGTAGAGGGAACTGTGAGAAGATATATTAGAAAAAAGCATAAGAACATGGATGTATGAAAGTGTTGGAACTCATTACTTTGTATGTAAACTTAAACACTAGCAAACTCACAAATAATTCACCTTAAATGTTGTGCGTCTTAGACTTGTGAACAGATGGCTATCTTCTCACAGACATCTTCCTGACATATTTCTTAGGCAGGGTCACTTTGTGAATGTATTTCCTTTTGAGCTACTCAGTTTTCTCAAATAAACATACATCCTCTTCCTTAAATTTTGAAGCTTCATTATTACTATTTTGGTGGCCTGAAGGGAAAGGGGAATCGGTCCTTCATTTTCTACTTAACCACCTTACTTTAATTGTGATGGCTTGACCACAGTTGTTTCAAATGTCAGAAATATCAGAGTTCCGTTGCTTCAGTCTCTTCAAGAAACAGTTCCTTATTTTCAGCCCCTAAGGGGATAGGAACTCCACAGGAAGAACAAGAGTCAACTAACCCGGACACTTGGGGCTCTCATAGTCTGAACCACCAACCGAAGAACATATAGGGGTGATCCTATACCTCCCTGCTCATCTATAGCTGATGTGCAGCTTGGTCTTCATGTGGATTCTGAACTACTGGTCACGGGTGTGTGTGTGGTAGGGGAAATCCCAAAAACTGTTCCCTGTATTTGGAATGTGCTCTAACTGGTCTGCCTTGCCTATCCCCAGTGGGAGAGGAAGTGCCAAGCCTCATAGAGACTTGAGGTGCCAGGGTTGGAGTATACCATGGGTAGGTGGTTTGGAGGGTGGCAACCAGCTCAGAGGAGAAGGGGAGGGAGAATGAGGAAAGGATTGTGGGAGAGTGTGACAAGGAGGAGAGCAGTGAGCAGGATGCAAAGTGAAAAACTAAAAAAGTATATTAAAAAAATTTTAAAAAGAAAAAGAAAGATAGAAAGAAAGAAGGAAGGAAAGAAGAAAGAAAGAGAGAGAGAGAGAGAGAGAGAGAGAGAGAGAGAGAGAGAAAGCATTACTCAGTTTCCTTGTTACAGGAGGAAGGTAATATGGGTGTCTATAGGATTCCTTTAAAGATGATATGCTTGCAGCCATGGACTCAAACTCTATTTCTGAGATGTCTTTTCTAAATTATATTTCTGATGGGTTTTGTGACATAATTCTCATTTTCAGACTTATCCACATTAAGTTAGTTTGCACTGTTTCTTAGCCTGTAAAATTGATGTTATTGTTTTATGTGTCAACATGATACAGTCTAGAATCACCTGGGAAGAGTGGCTGAGAGTGCCTGTACTGGCTAGTTTTGTGTGTCAACTTGACACAAGTTGAAGTTATCACAGAGAAAGGAGTTTCAGTTGAGAAAATGCCTGCATGAGATCCAGCGGTAAAGTATTTTCTCAATTAGTGATCAAGGGGGGGAGGCCCCTTGTGAGTGGGACCATCTGTGGGCTGGTAGCCTTGGGTTCTATAAGCAGGCTGAGCAAGCCAGGAGAAGCAAGCAAGCCAGTAAGTGACATCCCTCCATGGCCTCTGCATCAGCTCCTGCTCCTTGACCTGCTTGAGTTCCAGTCCTGACTTCCTTTCATGATGAACAGCAGAGTAGAAGTGTAAGCTCAATAAATCCTTTCCTCCCCAACTTGCATCTTGGTTATGATGTTTGTGCAGGAATAGAAACCCTTATTAAGACAATGCCTTTGAGGGATTTCTAAATTATGTTAATTGATACAGAAATACCTAACCATATGTATGACACAATTACATATGCCTGATATTCTAGTCATGAACCTGCATGTACTAATTTGTTGCTTTCTACATTTGCTTAGTGCAGTTACCCATATTAATCCAAGCCAGAGATTCTATTGAGAAAGACAAAGCAAATACATTCTTTAGATGATATAAAATTAAAAGTGGTATATTACATATAATATACCTTAGCTTTTATACCATTATATTGAATAAGTTGTCAAAAAGTTTCTAAGAGTCTTTCAATTTGCATTTGTACCTATATATGTTATTATTCCTTGATAGTATTTGCATAGCACAAAATTCTTGGACTGTACCTTAAGATGTACTGAGGACATTTGCACAGATGTATATTAAGCATATAAATGATACAATGCATATGTATGTACACTATAAGAATGGCCACAGCTGCTCATGTTTGTATTAAATTATAGTGGAACACAAAATTATTCATTGATTCATTGTTGGTGGGAGAAATATTTGATGAGATACTCTGGAAGATGGCTCACTAGATTCAAAACCACAACCATAGACTGAACATATGATCCACCAAGCATACTCCTTAAAGCAGAAAACTTAGGTGAACACAAAACCCAGCACAAGAAGTTTATAGCAATCTTCTTCAAATTTCCCAACATTTGGAAGCATCCCAGGAATTCTTTGGTGGGTGATTCTTCAATAAATTGTGGCAAATTAACACAGCAAAATGTTCTTTACTGCTGTGTGTGGTGTCATCCTTCTGTAATTCCAACACTGTGGAGGTGGAGACAGTACCATCTGGAGTTCTTGAATTGCCTGACAATTTTTTATCATTTTATATATTTTTGTTGAAAAGTATTTGAATTTATTGAAATGGATTTCTCTCTCATACATCCATCCCAACCATGGTCTCCCCTCCTTCTATTCCCCCTACCCTCTAACCTCCCCTCTCCCCTAGATCCACTCCTCCTCCCATTTTTTCATCAGAAAAGTTCAGGCCTCCAAGAGACAGCTAAGCAGAATAAAATAAGAAACAGTAAGATAAGATAAAATACATCATATTGAAACTGGAAAGGGCAACCTGAATAGGGATAACGGGGTCAGAATAGGCAAATGAGTCAGAGGTACACCCACTCCCAGTCTTAGGAGTACCATAAGGACACCAAGCTAACAGACATAACATACATTAAAATGCAGGACCTCTTATAGACCCAGGGAGCCCAGGTGCTTTCTGCCTCTGTTTCTGTGAGTCCATGTGAGCCCTGCTTAGTTGGTTTGGTGGGCTATCTTCTCATAATTTCTCCATACCCTCCTATAGTTGTTCCTCCTCATACTCTAAGGAATTCACTAATTTCTGTGAGGAGAGACCTAATAAAGACCTCAAATTTAGACTTTCTGCATACTGTCTATATGTGAGTCCCTGTACATATGCCCACCTGTTCCTAGAAGAAGCTGTGTAGTCTCTCTGATGATTACTGGACCACGTACCAATGTGGTATGAATATAACAGAATATCACTAGGAGCTATTTCACTATTTTTTGTTTGTTTGCTTCCACGTTTGGTTGGCTGGTTGGTTGTTTTTGCCATTAGTGTTTCCTTCTACCCTTGTTTTCTGGACTATATATTCCTAGGTTTCTGGCTATGCAGGCAGTGTAGGGCATAAACGCCTTCTCATTGCTAACATTGGTGGGCCACTCTCACAAGTTCTGTATCACCATTGCCCCAGCACACATTGCAGCCAAGACAGATTGCAGGGTCAAAGGTTTTGTGACTGTGATGGTGTCCAGGTTTCATTTTCCATATTCTGAGAAGTACCCTTCCTTGCCAAAGAGACAAGAACATAAAGGTGAAGGCAGGCATTAGCTTATCCTCTCTAATTCAATGAGCTATATGGATGTTATCCTTAGTAATGGGGCCCCTTTCTCAGATTTCAGAGAGAAATCTTCTGTCCTAGCATCAGCCTGGTCTGTTTAGGAATCTCCAGGGGATCCTCTCAAACAACAAGTTAACTAAATGGAACCCAGTCTTACCCACCATTTGTAAGCCTTGCTGACTATAAAACATGGCTTGGTCAGACTCCTTATCCCCCATTACTAGAATTCTCACTAGTGTCACCTACATAGATTCCAGAAAGTTTCTCTTATAGTAGGCTTCCAAACTACATCTGTAATGCTCCCTTATTCCAGCTGTGTTTCTCCACATTTTCTCCCTCCATCACTTCCTCTGCCATCTAATTCATCTGGATAACACCTCTACCCTCTCCTAGTCCACTCTCAAAATCTATTTTATTATCCCTTCAAAGGGGGGTGCATGCATTCCCTCTCCAGATCTCATTACCTAACATCTCTGTACGTGTGGATTAAACTTGATCATCATTTATTTAACAGGTAATATCCACTTTTAAGTGAACACACATGTATTTGTCTTTCTGAGTCTGGGCTTCCTCATTCCTGATGATTTTTTTCTAGTTGCATTTATTTGTCTGCTAATTTCAATACATCATCTTTTTAAAACATTGAGTTATAACCAATTGTATAAATGCACCAAATTTTCTTTATCCATTCTTCAGCTGAGGGACATCTATGTTGTTTCCAGTTTGGGGATATTATGAATAAAGCCACAGTGAACATAGTTGAACAAGTGTCCTTGTGGTAGAGTGGATCATCTCTTTGGTATATGCCCAACCATTGTATAGCTGGTTCTTGGGGTAGATCACTTCCCAATTTTCAGAGGAGCACCAAAATTGATTTTCATAGTGGCTGTACCTGTTTGCATTCCCATCAGTAATGAAACAGTATTCTCCTTGTTCCACATCCTCATTAGGAAGAGCTGTCATTTTATGTTATTGATATTAGTCATTCTGACAGGTATAGGATGGAATCTCAAGGTGGTTTTGATTTGCATTTCCCTAATGGCTAAGGATGTTGAATGTTTCTCTAAGCATTTCTTAGCCATTTGAGATTCTTCCATTGAGAATTCTCTATTTAGATCCATACCACATTTTTATTTGGGTTATTTAGTATTTATTTATTTTTGGTTTTTCGAGACAGGGTTTCTCTGTATAGCTCTAGGTGTCCTGGAACTCACTCTGTAGACCAAGCTGGCCTTGAACTCAGATATCCACCTGTCTCTGTCTCCCAAGTGCTGGGATTAAAGGCGTGTGCCACCACCATATGGTTTTTAATATCTAGTTTCTTGAGTTCTTTATAACTTTGGATATTAGTCTTTTATTGCAACGGAGGTTGATAAAATTATTTTATGTTATAGAAAGTTGCTATTTTAACTGACTAGTGGTATCTTTTTCATTATAAATTGATTTTTTTTTGTTTGCTTGCTTTTTTGTTTCATGTGGCCCCATTTTTTAATTTTTTAATTGTTGATCTTAGTTCCTATGATCTAGTGTTCTGTTCAGAAAGCCACCTCTATGCTGATGAACTCAAGGACATTCCTTACTTTCTCTTTTATATGGTTCATTGTGTCTGGTTTTATTTTGAGGCCCTTGACTGACTTGGATTTGGGTTTTGTGGAGACAAGACCATATATAGTTCTTGAATTACATGACATCTATAAGTAGACAATAGATAGTTAAACAATAGAAAGAAGATGATAGATAAAATGTTACAAGTGAAAAGAGGTGTACATTTAAGTAAAAACATAGGTAAAGTTCAAATGTGAAATAATAAGTGAAATAAGTTATTTATAACAGTACATGCTTCATGATTTTAACTGCAGCATTTGGATATGACAAAACTAGGGAGACACTAAAGCCAGCATTATGTTCATGAGCTACAATCTAAAATAAAGAGACAGAGAACACAAAATGGAGCATTGAATCATATTCAATATGAAACAACAGTAATATCTGACCCTTGTCAATGTGCACTTTTCCAAGGCATAAAATGTAAGACATGAGGAATAAATTATAATGCACACTGTGAACTTCAGGTAATTATGCTGCTTTTATCATGAATCACCATTGTAATACATGTGCCAGTACCACTCTGCCAGATAGCATTGATAATTGAGATGTTGTATGTTAAGGAGTACAGAGAATATGTGGAAAACCAAATACTTTCTTTTAAATTTTATCTGTGAATGAGAACTGACATAAAAAATAAACATATGAATATATAAGTGAGTTCATTAATCATTAACCAATTAATCATTTGACCAAAGAAAGAAATAGATGATCATTTACCACAAACTCAGCACTTCTATTTTCCCTAGTCCCTAAATTCTTCCTAGAGTTTGTACATTATTTGTATCCCTTCACTTTTCTATATAATCTCAAACACATTTGTTTCTACATGAAATGAATATGAGCAAAGAGTCCAAAACTTTTTATTACTTGCTGTAACTGAAATATATTTGGGAAATATCCTTCTTCATAAACACATGTCATTCTTTGTTTTAAGCTTTAGGAATGTATTTTTAAAAACACATGTAATTTGTTCATAATCAATTGGTTTTGATTTATAAGATAACATTTAAAAATATTTAATAATCTTTTATTATTACATATTCCATTTGTGTTCTCTAAACCTTTATCAATGAAAATGTTGGAAGATGCCTTTTTTGTTGGTGTATGTGTGTGTGAGAGAGAGAGAGAGAGAAAGAGAGAGAGAGAGAGGTCTTTACAATCATTGAAGAATTTCAGGTATACTTATAGAAAATAGATAAGAACACATTTTTTTGCTTAAAATTTTCACTTTCTGACAAATTAGAACAAATCAAATAAAACAAAAATATGAATAACTTGATTTCTAGCATTGAGGCGTCCAGATTTTACATATGTTGTAAGGAGAGATAGTATTAATAGTATGCAGTAGTAAAGGACATTTTTATAGCAAAATAATAATTCCCTGTGTATAAATGCAAATGTTTTCAAATGGCAAAGGAAGATCATATATATCTATCATAGAAAGCTCATATAGAAGAAATACTAAAAATACCTCTATGCAGGCAGCCAAATAACTAGGAAACAAGAAGCAATAAAGGTTATCTACATTATATGTTTTTGTATTCACTTACTGTCCTTGGAATGTTCCAAAATAAACATTTGCAATGATGATAAAACCTGATATTTCCTATTTAAGACCAATTGCAGGGTGACTATGCTTATTATTTGAACAAAGCTAAGTGGAAAGAATGTACAAGGTACAGACCATTCCGAATAAAACCCTGGGTCTCCAGGCAATTGGGAAACACTTGGATAAGCAGGACAAGGTTGCTATTATTACGTTCTCTGTACATGCACTTCATGGTGATATAGTGGTGATATGATAATCAGAATGCCTTTTATTCTCTTCTTTATACAACAACAAAAAATATGTAAATTTTAATGAGAAGTACCAGAAGCCGACATTTTGCTTTCCAGATTTTTAACGTTATATTTAATTTTCTTAACTATGTAAATCTGGAGAAATAATCTCTTGGCATTAAGGGATAGGCTGCTAGGTCTTCTTGAAAGCGGTTTTGTTGTTGGGAACAGTTTAAGTTAAAATGACACACATCTGCAATGTTGCCACTTCAGTAGTTCCTATTCTTGTAGAAGACAGTGAAGATGTCCATTTAAACTTGGTAAGGATTTTGATTGTCAGAGGTCTTGATTTTTCACTGTCTTACCTCAGACAGCTGCTGACATAAGAGTGTAGAGCCTAATCCCCACAAACACATTGTCCCTCCCTGCCTATGTCACAATCGGGTAAAGACAAGATTTTAAAACTGTATTTGTTTCTTCCTTTATGGCATGTTTCTTTTCTGACAGGAAATTTTATTGTGGCCATTGTGGACCTGCACATACTCACTAAGCTTTTTTTCTCAGCACTATCTGAAAATAAAGAGCTGAGGTGCTGGGCTCCTTCTGCAACCCCTATGATACTTTTTAAAATGTAGATTCAGATGGAGAGACTGGGTAAAATACCTGCAGCGCAGCACAACTGGGGAATGTCTTGCCTTGAACACAGGAGATGCCACTGTGGGCTCTTCATCTCTTAGACACAAGATTTTTAATTTTGGGTACTATTTTTCTCTTTCCTGGGAGCTGTTGTCTAGAGGGATGGCCCTCACTGCTTCTAACTCGTCTTTTGGTTTTGTTTCTCAGCTTAACCGATCTGTTCTGGGAAAGCTGGAATTTTTGACTTGACAATGGTAACACATCAAAATTGCCATAGCTCATCCTGTCATCTTTCCCTTCTTCCTGCCCTTTTGTCCAGGGTAGATCTGCAGTCTCATAGCATTGTTGGCTACTAGGGAACACAGATACTGAGCCAGCCTGAAGCTGAAAGGTTACTGGAGGGCAAACCTCTACCTCTGTCCTAGTGACAGGGCTTTCAGTGAGGCAATGGTTACCAGTGGTTTTCCACCTTCCTGGTATTCTGGGAAAAGTCTTTTCATGTGATTCACCTCCTCACTGCAAACCACACTGAGAAACAGTTTACAGATCCTCTCACTTGGAGTCTGAGGTTGCAGGTCCACTTCTCCTGATGGAGCTCACTGCCTTAGAGCTCAGTATTTGTGGGGGTCTCAGACTTACATCAGGTGTTGTGGTGACTCATGTCACTTCACTGGGTGGGTCTGTAAAGATGTTTATGCAGAAGTGGGCCTCTGATGAGGGTCAGTCATTGTTTCATGATTAGAGCTCAGCTACTGTCACCTTCTGTTGACAACTGATGCAGAAGCTAGTTGGTAGCATTTAGTGAAGAAGGATTCTTTGATATCAGAGAATGCTGGTGTGCCAACTAGGCCATGCATTCTTCTCTTCACTGAGGCCTCATCTGGATTCAGAAATTTGCCTGGAAATTGTATTTTTCAATATGTGTTTTCTATGATTATTAGCTATTAAAGAAGAGCTGATTCGTGAATAATGATTTGTGAGAGTCACAGCCTGGGTGAGCAGTTCGTTCTCTTTTGTCTGGACTAGAGTGAATGCTTTACCTAATGTCTTTCCCCTTTGCTGTCTGCTCCATGAACAAGTAGATTTCCCAGATGTCAAGTGTTCTGCTGGAGAGAGGTCGAGGCTTCATGGAATTTCTGAGTCCTCTAGAACGTAACTAAAATGACTAGGAATAGAAGATCCTCTGTTCAAAATCTAAGAAGCCAAGAACAAAGAACAAAGAATGACTTTATATCATCTGAGTTTAGATGCATTGCCAATTATCTTGTAAGCCATATTGAATTCCTAAATAAAACTTAAATTATATTCCTACAAAGGGCTCATCTTATCTCTCAGACATTTGATCCACAGAAACTATTTGATAGTATATGCCCCATATTTGTGTGTGTATGTGTGTGTGTGTGTGTGGTGCATTGGAATGTACATATATGTGCATGTTTGCTTAAGATGCAAATCTTTACTAATCTGCTACATTACAAATTCATTGTAAATTCATCAAGCTTAGTTGTAACAAAATATTAGGTACAAATGATATAAATCCATGTAATTGTGACAAAAATAAAGAATGAAAAAATGTCAGAAAAACTGAACTACTGAGACACCTAATTTCATACGTTCATAAACTCTCTGAGGCCTGACATGTTAAATTCCTTGTCATTATGTCTAACTTGCTAATGACATTGGAAGTGAATCAAGAGTAATAGCATGCATCTCTACTACAAACTTTGGTTGTGCGGGGACTGTCAGTTTTCATTTACAAAATCCCAAAGTACTATATCACCAAGCAGATCCCTTACTCTTTACAGTTGATAAATTTTCTTTCCATATCTAAAATTCAGGTTATTAGACTTTATGATACAGAGAATGTGTTCATCGTTTAGAATTCTATGTGTCTGACTGTAGAGGAGAAGAATGAAAATAGCCGTGAGCAATGTTAATTGGCTCCTTTATTTCTACTTAAAGACAAAAGGAAAATATAGGTCTGGACCAACCATTATTGGAAGGTAGCCTGAGGGCATAATTCTATATATATTTATGTTCCTTACTCAATTTCCAATCCTGGAGCAGCATAAAGAAGTTTGTATACTCACTTTGAAAGAAAAGGCTTAAAGAGCAATTGGCTTGAGTTTTAATACATATTCTAATGAATTTGAAACATTTTTATAGTTTTCAATTTCATTTTCCTTTCAGTTGTAATGGAAAAGGAAATAGGAAGTGGAAAACTTTCTTCTTTTATGCCAGTCTTAACGCCTTTAGACTATTAGAAAAGAAATGCATGATTTTTTATTATTTTACTTTAGTTTTATCTCATTTGTAGACATTAAAGTGTTGAAACAGTATCAGCTGAACACACTAGGAGGACCTGCAGCTCATTAATAAATTTAAAGAATCCCATTTGCTCTAAAGGAAAGTCTTGGAGTATTTCATTAAACATTGTGATAAATTACATGGGATAAAATTATATTTAAAATATTTTGAACACATGATTGGCCTATTAATCTTTGACACAGGGTAAATTGACTTTTGATGCAAATAAAGAGATTAAGCCTGTTGCTTTCTGAGATGCCGATGTCCACATGTTCTCTTGCTGTGCTATACCCTCTTACTGTCCCCTCCTTTTGCCACATAGCAGTGACATTTGCAATCGTTTTATTTTAATTTAATTTTTTAAATTTATTCACTTTACATCTTGCTCACTGCCACCTCCCTTTCAATCATTTTGCTAGCTATGTTCTTTAGGAGCTACAGAAGAATTGAACGCATCCACTAATGAACTAATTTGACAAATAGAATATGAATAAATGAATGATGCAACTTGTACAGCTAGTACTCTTTCCTGATCTAATCAACTATATCAACTATAGTCAGTGAAAATGTATGTTCTCATGATGGTTCATAAAACAAATGCCATGTGGGGTGCATCTACCTACTCCAATAACCACAGTGGATTTTGATCAATGAACCAAGAAACACCTCAGTAGAGTGGAGCCTCTCCTTCGATAATTTTTAAATAGACAAGTGAAAAGAAACATATATAAGAATGATACATATAAATAGTAAATAAATTAAAAAAATTCTAACTCTGTGAAAATAGTCTACTTGTACAGATCCTATTTTAATTAGTCTTGTGATGCAAACTACAATCCTGACACCTGCTATGCTGTACATCTAGAGACTACCGGTTAGCAATTTGGGAAATGCTTTAAGTGCAGATTTGACTCTGTTACAAGATATCTGAGGCACATGTGGGAATCCCCAAAGGAGTAGCTGACATTGCTGGCAATGGCTATCATGTCTGAGAGTCATCATCTTAGCTGGCCAATGGTCCTGGCTCTCTTTACTGAGACTGATAACTAAAATTTGTAACGTGGTCTGTCACTATTAACACAATGGCTTCTGCATAATTATGCTTCTCCCTTGGTGGGTCAGATTCCTGAGCAGATAGTCCATAAGTCACTGGGAAAACTTGCTTTATCTTTGATGCCTAAGATATCAGGGTCAAGCAATATCTCTCCCATCCTGTGTTACTGGTTATCCTGTAAACCCACTCAGATTCAAGGGAAAGAACAATGTCTAATGTTTGATATTACTTCAAATAACATTTCAAAGAACATGTAGGAGACACTATTCAATTAATTTAAAAACTAAAACTTGCTAGGGTTAGAGAGATGGCTCAGCAGCCAAAAGTCCTGACTCTTAAAGCACAAGGTTTGAAAAGTTCAGCACCTACATATATGGACTTACAACCATTCTTAGTTCCAGTACCAGATCTAGCATGCCATTTCTGGCCTCTGAAGACATTAGTCATATACATGGTACATACACATGCATGCAGGCAAAACACTCAAGCACATAGAAAAAAAGACAATTCTTTAAACTATAAATTTTTAAAATCAAATCTGTTGTATTATGCTGTATATTTTTTTCTCAATTTCTACTAAAGCTACTTTGAGTGGCTGTAGATAGTAACAAGATTTATTCAGCTTTACAGTATAAATCTCTCTTAGTCTTGTAAAAATTTTAATGTGAAAGCAAAATACAATGCTGATTCCTTTTTCTAGATATTATTGAAGGCACATCAATCCACCATGGAGTCAAGTATCTTTCTCCTGCCAGGATTGTGATGAGGCTGCATCTTAGAGATGTGATAGAATTGAGCATAATGTATCTGTTATGAAAATATTGGTCACCTATTTAGAGACTGTAACTTGACTGTCACAATGAATGAGTGTGCTACATGGAAATGAAGTAGCAATCTCTGCTGGGAATGTGGATAGGCCCTTCATTATTCTTTCATGACATAGACACTTACACAAAACAGATTTCCCTTTTCTAAATATGGGGTAATGCATAGAACATTTGCCCGTAGGTAGACAAAATAGTGTAATAGCAATAATAATGCATGTGCAATTACAGATGGAAAACTAAAATTTTAAATTCAAATGTTATTTTCTTTTTATACTGTATCATAACATGGTGGCCAGCTTATTGCTTCCATTATGACTACATTAATAAAATGCATTAAATACTGAGTGAGAAACTAACAAGGATATATATGTGTGTGTATTATACATAATTATATGTATAATTTATTATCAAGGTATTCACAGATTTATTTTTAAAGGTTCACAAGAAGAAAATGAGTTTGATGAGCATTAAGTAATTATAAAGTGAAAATATTAGATGAAATTCAGGGCCAGTTATATCAGTTAAAATACCGTTTTATTATAATACATTAGATGAAAAAGCCTCAGCAAGCACCTACCTATTAAGTATACCATCTTAATTTCTGAAGAGAGCTTACCTTTCATAAAAAGCTAGGACCATTATTCTTACTTAAAAATACCTGTGCAGTGAAAGCATTTGATACTCTTAGCCTTACACTATGCCAATTACTGTACTAATATATTAATTCCACTAACCTAGCATCTTTTAGTGTAATCCGTCTCGACATTCTTCTCTATTATTTCATAGTTACCATAATGTCTTAAGAGAGAAACACATTCTGCAAATATAAATGAGTGTTTCAAATTTTCATCCCAGCTTTGCAAGGATAGATGTGGCATTGATTCCTATGTGTTGTGAAGAGCAACTGTTTTTATGGTTGTTCATAAACTGTTTTGTCTTTCTTGAAATGGGAATATTCATATATTAATGTGTTTCCTGAAGCAATTTTTATGGGCCCCAGAAAGTTTTCAGATTAAAGGAATATTGAAGGAAGGAAACAGAAGGGAGGGGAGTCCTGCAGAAACCTTACCACAAAAACACTCACCTACATTTTCAGTGTAAATTTCAAAGTGTGTGTGTCTGTGTGTGTGTGTCTGTGTGTGTGTGTATGTGTGTATGTGTGTGTTTAGAGTCTAAAATCTTTAAGCAAATACTGAGAAAATAATATGTTCAGTACCACAGGTATCTATTTAGAAATTACATGTATTTAGTAGTTGCAAATATTTGTTGAATTCATATTACATACCAAATATTAGGCAATGTGATTATGAATATATGGCCATATGTTGTCAAATGGCAAAGAAATATTGTAAGCAATATGAAAAGAATAAACAGGATACGATGATGAAGAAAAGGCAGAGAGGGAGGCAGAGAAGTTTAACTGAGGCTGTCATAAATGCTCTATGAATGTAAACATGGAGAGAGTGGGTAAATATTCTCATCGAGGGAAAGCACAGTAATTGACTTTCAATACCAAATGGTTAGCTCTGAAAACATATATGCAAGTTACATTACACAGGCTGAGAACACTGTATTTATAGATTAATAAATAGTAATATATACCATATTGATATGTAAATATGTAACTATATTTTCACACACACATATATGTGAATACACACACACACACACACGGAACAACAATAAATACAATACCTTCATCATGTCCCTCCCCCTAGGACTTAGGGAACCCTGTGAAAGCAGAGCTAGAAAGAGTATAAGAGCCAAAGTGGACAAAGAGTGCAAAGAAAATAGACCCTCTCTATCCATAGCATTGCTACACATATGAGCTCACACAGACTGAGGCAGTTTGCAGACGTCCTGCGTAGGTCTACACTATATTGGGTCCTAGCACTGGAAGAAGTAGACACATGTTCTCATCCCTAACCCAGAAGCAATCTCCAACTGCTTACCACTTTCAAATGAAAATTTATTTTTCTTCAAGAATATCTAACTGGTGAAACAAACTATTCTTAATGGTAGGTTACATGCCTAGCAGTAGATGGCCAACAGAAAACCAACTCAAAGGCATCTTTGGGTTTCCTTGTCTCACTTTTACCTTTTTTAATTTATTGTTTATTTGTTTTGTTTTGCTTTTTGTTTTTTGTTTGCTTTTGTCTTTGGTTTGTTTGATCTTTGTCATACTTATATATTTTTTCTTGTCTCGTTTTACCCTATAGGTTACCTCGTGGTGTATATAGTATGGCTTCCAGCTGATCGTATAGGATTCCTGACTGAAAGCGAGTATATCTCTGCATCTATACCTGCTTCATGTGCTTTTTCTTGGGTTCTTTCTCTTCGGTTTATTTGATCTTCCAATTTGGATATAGGGGTGTTGCTATATTATGTTAATTATCTTATGTTATTATCCTTTGAAAGTCTGTTTATTTTCTAATGAAAGGTAGAAAGAAAATGCACCTGGATGGAAAGAGAGGTGGGGATGAACTGGAAGGAATATATGGCAGAATACTGTGAACAAATATAATGTGAGGAAAAAAACTACTTTCAACGAAAGAATAAAAGAAAAGAAAAACAGGCTATGAATTTAAAAGAGAGCAAGTGGGGGTATAGATGGGATGATTGGAGAGAGGAAAAGGAAAAGGAGAGTAATGTTAAAAACATAAAAATTAAAAGTCTTTTTTAAAAGGAGAGATCCACCAGTATATAGCTGAGAAACTGAGAAAAGACATAGAAAGGACTGGACTATCTGTAAGGCCTCAAAGAAAGCATAAAGAGCCTCAGATGAAGAGGCAAATAGAATGCTCTAAAGAAGAATGATTGTTTCCTGCTATATTTTAAAAGACATGGTAAAAATGTGAAAGAAGGATATATATATATATATATATATATATATATATATATATATATATAATCAAATGGTAGATTGTGAACAGGTAAATGATTTAACTCAGGCTTTAGACAAGAATTTGAAATGCATTCCATGGGAAGGATACTGAGAAGGCATGATTAGAACCTTACCAGTGTAAATATCTTTATACTTAGGGAGAGAAAATGGTGCTAAAAATAGTAGTGAAAATAAAGAAATTAATAGATTCAGAGCAGAAATGAAACCCAAGAATATGGTAAGCTCTAAAGAAAATTCAGGGCACACAGAACCACGGCAACATGCTGGACATCCATCTAGAATAGTAAACTTTAAAAAATATATACTGTATTTATTACTTCTTTATATACTTCTGTCCATTGGTTGGGTGCAAATATCTGCATCTGATTCTTTCAGCTGCTTGTTGAGTCTTTACGGGGCAGTCATGATAGGTCTCTTTTTGTGAGTGCTTCATAGCCTCAGTAATAGTGTCAGATCTTAAGGACTCCCCTTGAGCTGGATCCCACTTTGGGCCTTTCACTGGACCTTCTTTTCCTCAGACTGCTCTCCATTTCCATTCCTGTAGTTCTTTCAGACAGAACAATTATGGGTCAGAGTTTTGACTGTGGGGATGGCAACCCATCCCTCACTTGATGCCCTTTCTTTCTGCTGGAGGCAGGCTCTACAAGTTCCCTCTCCCTAACATAGGGCCTTTCATCTAAGGTCCCTCCCTTTGAGTCCTGAGAGTCTCCCAGGTCTCTGGTACATTCTGGAAGGTCCCCCCACCTCTTACCTCCAGAGGTTGCCTGTTTCCATCCTTCCTGCTGGCCCTCAGGGTTTCAGTCCTTTCACCCTTTTTATGTTCCCCTCTTCCACCCCCATCCCCTTTCCCTTCCTCCCTCTCCCCTTGTGGTTGCTTTTTTTTTCCCTCCCAAGTGGGATTGAGGCATCCTCACTTGAGCCCTTCAGCTTGTTGACCTTTTTGAGTTCTCTGGACTGTATCTTGGGTATTCTTTCCTTTTTTAATTTATTTTTTATTTTTATTTTTTGTTTTTGCTAATATCTACTATTTGGCGAGTACATACCATGCGTGCCCTTTTGGGTCTGAGTTATCTCACTCAGGATGATATATTCTAGTTCCATCTATTTGCCTGCAAAACTCAGGATGTCCTCATTCTTAATAGCTGAGTAGTATTCCCTAAAAGAGTAAAAGAATAAATTCTTACAGCTCTGTGAGGGTGTCTTAGCAGTCACCCTGCAATGCAGAAGCAATATAACACCAGTTGCCACTTCTGTTTTCTCTGTGTAGTCTGTATTAAAGTAGTGTTTACTTGGTAAGTTCCACAGAGGTATTTAGAAAGTGCCTCTGTAATCGAATGATCTAGAGAAGTAGGGAATAAATATCCCTAAAATACTAGTGACATTTTGAAAAGGAGACTTTTCAGTTCTAGTCATTGTGATATAGCTAGTACAGAATTTGCCCTTCAGGCCAAAATAACTAAAAACTCAGTAAAGTACATGAAGCATTATCTTTATCTCATGAATACATAAACCAGAACTGGTGTGGCACTTGAGAGACAGACAAAATAAAATGTGAGACTCAAAATCACAGGAGAAAGTTTACCTTTCCAAAGAAGCCCAAGCATAGTCAAATTCAGAGAGCGGAAACTTTGGCTACGAATGCAGCTTGAATCTCATGTAATCATATCAAAGAGGAAGCAGATTCTGAAAGGGGAGTTCTGGAGCTTCTCATGGAGATCCATTCTAAGTTCTCCACAGGCAAAGAGGATTTGCTCTTCCTCTAAATCCTTAGAGCAGAGGTTGCTCTCTGAAGCTTGAAGAGGTGAAATGTACTGACAGAACAAGTGCAGAGGCTATTGTTGAAATGCAGTTTTAGTAGAGGCGGGAAACTTTTCTGAGCTTCTCAAGCATTCAATAAGAACTTAGAGAGACCATGATTTAGATGGCAAAACCATATACTAGAGTAAAAGATGATTGGACTATCTTAAAAGGAGTATGGTCACATTATTCAATGATGAGGAGCAATGGCTATTTCAGAGTTGTGCAAACATCACAAAGTTGGCTTAAGCAATGTAGATGACTACAACATCACTAGGCAATATAATGTTGGGGAGCCACCATTGTACATATTCTACATCACTTCTCATGCTATTGCTATGTTTACATGAAGTCTGATGTGGTCATTATTAAGATAATTGTGGAGTACAAAAAGCCTGAAGGGATTTAAGACACCAGTGGAAGAGGGGTGACTTACCATAATAAGATAATTAGGATGTTTGTGATTAAGTATTATATACATGGATGAAAATGTCATAATAAAACCCAATATTTTTACACTAGCTAAAAAGTTAAAGTGTCTAAGATACATTTTAAATATATTAAGTAAAACCTGAGGTGAACAAATTATTATGCAAAACAGATACAGATATAAAACACTATTATAAATTTGATCTATGATGTTATAAAACATTCATCATATTTGGGCAAATGAGTAATCCAGAGAAATATAATTTAAAATGGAAAACAAGAAATACATAGTATAAATTAATTACTCATTAAATGTAATTTAATCAGATTGAAGACAACAGAATAAAGAAATTGAGGGCTGTAAAGACATCAGTAAAATTAAAAAGAGGAAATATTTTAAAGATATCGAGATATAATCTAGAAAAGTCAACAAATTATAATGATTACATAAACACCCACACAAATTTAAGTGTATCTTAATAAATAATTTATGAACATCTGAAACAAAGAAGAAAGTCCTAAAAGCAGTTGTAAATATCAAACACACTGCATGCATGAAAATAAAATGACAATTCGTGTCCATTTTTTAACAGAATTTGATAGGCTGGATGTCCATGAAATAACATATCAAATTGCTGACAGAGAGTAATGTCAACCTTTCTATACTCTGGCCAGTAAAAAATAATATCTCAGAGTGATGCAGATTAGAGACATCTTTAACATACTAAAGTTGACTGAATTTGATGCCAATAAGTTCAGAACTCAAGGAGGAAAAGTGAAAGGAATATCTTAGACAGAAAGGAATGATAGATCTTTTAGCAGTCACTTTTGTAAGGAGTAAAGAGAACTCAAAATAGCAAGTGCATAAGTAAGCAGGCTGGGTTACTTTTTCATTTCTTCCTGGGGGTTTCAAAAGACAACTAACTGTCTAAAGAGAAGCAGGGGACCAGGAAGCTGGCTCACAAGATAAAACACTTGCTTCACAAGCATATGCAACTACGTTCATTTGAAAGCTGGATATAGCAATACTGCAGAGGCAGAGACTGGAGGATACCTGGGGCTTGCTGTAAGGAAGTCTAGAAAAACTGGAGAGCTCTGGGTTCAGGGTAAAGAGTGAATAAACTCTCTCTCTCTCTCTCTCTCTCTCTCTCTCTCTCTCTCTCTCACACACACACACACATATATACAGAGAGACTGATTAAGAGAAAGTTAGAGACACAGAGATTCAAACACAGAGAAAGAAAGGGAGAGAGGAATACACTCCACATTCTTAGAAACCACACACAAAATTTTAAAATAAAAGTCATTTTTATTCACCTGTCTAGAATTATGTATGTAAATGAATGATAAAAATGTATATAGCACATTAAAAACATGATAATATGCCATAAGACTGTTGGTATGATACATAGAATGGCTATGGTAATATATAGATGCACATGGTCATCCTGAAAACAATCCAAGTGTTCTGGTTAAAACTTCAGCAGAGAAAATGAAAGCCACTGTTAAAAAGTGTCTGATCACTATAAAAAATACATAAGTGAGCAAAACAAATGATAAGTACATAATTAAAAATGATTGCAAATTTTTAGATGTTAAACTTATTACTGCAAAGCTCAGAAAAAGAGAAAAAACAAAGAGTGTTTCATGTGTAATTTTAACAAAACATACAACTCCATCTTATCTTGGGAAGATATCTCAATAGAAATGAGAGATAGATTGAAAAAATAACAGGGTTAAGCCACAAGTCTATTATTCTATGGAGAATAAAAAAAAAAACATTGATTTATCCAATTTCACATACAAATAGACTTGCAAAATACTCTCCTGGGGAATGACTATATTTCATACTGACAAAGGTCTGTTAGAAACAGCTGCAATTCATATAAAAGACAAATGAAAATAATAAGGACGAAAACCTGTAAAGTATTGCACAGACAAAAATTTAAGACAAACTGAAATCTACAGTCCTAATTTGGAATTTTAACATTTTTCTAATTGGTAAGTAGGAAATCAGTCCAAATATCATTAAGAAATTAATATTTGTAAAGCATCATAACTCAACTAGATTTATTTAAAATGCATGTACCATAACATTAAAGAATATGCAATTTGCATACACATTGAAATGATAACAACAATTGTAATTGGCAATAGAATATCTCAGTATGTATCATAATAAAATTTCACAGTAATATTTCTGATGACAATATAATTGAATTAAAAGTAAATAGAAACATCAAAACCTTCTAATATTTAAAAATAATAGAACTTCTATAATACATCTATTGGTAAAAACCTCAGAGGGAAACAAGAACCATAGTTGTATCTGTGTGGTAACATAACAGAGTCCCCTAAATGCTTCCAGAGACAGGAAAAGCCTTATACCCTCATGTGAGTAAAAGAATAAATAAATAAAAATATGCCAAATTATAAAGAATAAATTAGAAATCAGTGATTTAAAAAACCAATATGGCTTTAAGTATAGGAGTTTTCTTACAGATGTATCAGTTAGCTAGACTGGTTTCCAAAAATCTGCAATTTAATAGGTTGCTGCTTTCTCTTATTGTCTCTATTCCAAAAAAGAAATGTTCGAGTATATATATATACATGGAGCTTGTTGTATTTACCTTTTAGAAACACACACATATACACATACAAAGATACAGAGAGAATAAGGCAAGAAACGATTAATGGGGGGTCAGAAAGGAAAAGGAAAGAGGAAGTGTTGCAATTATACTTCAACCAAAAAAAATCAAAAACTAATTTTAAAAATAAACAAAGAGCAGGAGTTGAAGTCCTGCATCATAACATATACTTAGCATGCATCTGGCCTTTTGTTTTGTCCAAGACATATTCGCACACACACACACATACACACGATTATTTTATAGTAAAATTTCATTAATGAACAGATTTTAAAAGTTGCTAAATTCATTCTAAAATATCACCTCTGCTTCTTCAAAATGTCTTCAACACATCTGCTAGAGTTCCCAACTTCAATCCTTGTTTTTAAAGTAATCTCATAGATTATAACTATCACTTATGTTGTTACACAAGAACAGGTGCTTTACTGTACGATATGTAGTCCTGCCATGATTTTTAAAAGAATGAAACTGGTTCATTACCAACAATGATAAAGATAAAATCATTATATTTTAATTAACTTCTCTAGATAACAATGTATATATTCTCTTTGAATCTGTTGTTATGGTTAAGCATTACCTGTCCTTTGGAACCACTGGTTTCCAAGAAACTGCTGGTTTCTACTTACAATTTAACATGGACATCCTTGCTCAGGGAAATTTAGAATTGAGTACTTGTAAAAGAATTCTCAGTGATTCTAAGAAACAGACAAATTAGTTAATCAGAGTTAGAGCTCCACGGAGTCTTGCAAGAAGATGCTGACTTGGGATCTGAGATGGTTTTAAGTCATTTGCTTTCCATTCAGATGAGACAAGAACAGCTGAGATCATTCTGTAAAAATACAGATGCTGAACACTTTGTGCTTTGCAAGCCATATGCTCCTTGTTGCACCTACTCAGCCCTGCATTGTAGCTTGAAAATAACAACAAGCAATATATTAACAAATGAGTATGTCTGTGTCCCAATTAATCTTTACAAATAAAAGAAGACGACAAGGGGCAAGATTTGCCTGTTGACCACAGAATATGGACGCATGAGTTAAGCCATTGCTTCCATAGCATTTTAGAGGTATGTCTATTATGAATGTTCAAACTATTTTCACTGCAGAAATATTCATGTTAGCCCTGTCTTCATGGAAATAACATGAGGAAATTGGATATGTGTGTGACTAACACCATAAGATGGTGAATTTTGTTTTCACTTGATTACCAACTTGGTATTTGCCCTCTTATCTTCTTTTAACCATAGCTTAAAGCCTTTCTAGATCTCTCCTGAACTTGGAAAACACTGAAATGTATCTCTTCTCACCTACACCATGCCTGACCTCTTCTAGAGAAGCAAGGAAAAATGTCTTTTACTTAAAAATATTTTTTATCTCTTGAATGAATTCTCAAATTTCTAAATGAACTGCCTTAAAATGTACATGTTTTATGGTTTAGTATATGATTTCTTTTGACTTAGGGTCTTACTAGATAGCTCAAACTTCCCTCACACTCATGTTCCTCATCTAGTGCTTAGATTACAGGCATGCACTAACATGTTCAGAACATACACAATTTTTATCAAGCTAGATTCATAAAGGCTATCTTTTTTGCTGCCAGTTATTAATTTAGTCTCTCCAATCTTGATAATTAGTTTATGACTTACAAACCTCTGATTAATTCTACCCTTTTTTGGCTAATTACATTAAATATGCTATTTTTTAAAAAATTCAACCTTGGATCTTTGCTGGCTCCTGGCTTAGATGAGGATTGGCTCTGCAAGTCTTTGTTCCTCCTTTTCATCCAAGTTTCTATTAGCTAACTATATTAAATTTGCTTCTCTAGAGGTAGAGCCCAATGTTGGCTTACATTCATGTGATTTATTGTGGTAAATATCTCAGCAGAAGCTAGGGATGATGGGCTTGTAAAACAGGAGGATGAGTTCATGTGAAGTATAATTCATTGTGATCCTATGAGGACTTCTAAAGTCCAAACTGCATTGCAAACTGACTTCCCTTGAAAGAAGCACAGATGACATCTAACTCCAAGCATTTTGGATGAGTTAGCTTTAGCCAATCCAGAACAATCTTCAGGGAAAGAATGGATGTGTGACAATCAATCAATGGGCTTATGGCACCTAAGGGATGTGGACTGCAAGAGAGTTAGTAAACAGAGTACCAGAATACCAAGAGACTGAGAAATATTTTTAACATCTTGCTAATGTTTCAGCTCCCCCTAATTTGTACAATACTATTACATTCTCCTAAAAGTGACTTAGAAAGATTAAGAATACTTACTGTGGCAATTCAGATAAAATATTGGGAATACTAAAACCTAAGGTAAAGATTGGTTCTTCCCTTCTAGTGGACAAAAATTTACTGATAGAGAACAGGTTGTGGTGAAAGGGACAGAGAGATGGAGGAATTGAGGGAGAAGAAGGGGCAAAGGAAAGACAGAGAGACAAACAAGTGAAGGGAGAAAAGAAATGAAGAGGGAAGGAAGGAAGGAAGGAAGGAGGGAAGGATACTTTATCATTCTATTCTAGTAAAAAATCTAATTACTATGGTATACACAACAATAGAAAATGAACTCAAAGAGAGGTCATGGTATAGGTATAATGTTCTATTGACTAACATGCCTTTTTAATTGTCCAGGGTCAGAAAAGATCTAAGTGTAAAACCATTTGTGCTGGCAGGTTAAATTATAGTGTCAAGCTTCTGCAAAAATCATTACTCTCATAGCCCATTTCTAGAACTATTATTTTGGAAGGAGGAGAGGTGTACAAACATCACAGAAGCCTCAAATAATATAAAATACCTTGGTGTGACTCTAACCATGTTGGACCTCTGTGCTCACAGCACCTCCTACCACTGGCAGCATGTGAGCTGCATAGCCACATCTCCAGCGGCTATGCGGCTGGCGTCGGGGCTGTGCAGTTCAAGAGCAGAGCAGTGATGCTAGACCTGGGGCCGTCTCCATGGTGATGGCCCTTAGTGCCATTACCCTACCACTGCCCAGTCTGAGCCTGGAGTCATGGCTGTCTCCATGGTGATGGCCCTCCACACCTCGGTCTGGGTGGCAGCAGGGCCCGAGGCAGACTGTCTGCTGGCCCCAGGTTTCAAGCTGGCAATGACACAGAGAGGATAGCGCCCTGGCTTCCTCTTTAGAGGAACAGGGGCCACTGATGGCTGTGGGGCACACCTCCCTGGCCCATGGAGGGTAGCTTGGCATGCAGCCTGGGGCTGCCCCAGCCATAGGAGTGGGGTTGCAGGGGCTCCAGGTTCCTGCGGCAGCTCTGGGTCAGGGCTCAGAACTGGACCCCGACGGCATGGCACTGGGGGTGTTCTCCTCCTCCAGTTGTCCCAAAGGTGAGAGGGTGAGGTCCCAGGAAATGGTAGTCTTGAGCCCCATTCTGACCCTGGTTTGTGCCTTTGAGGACATACCTGAGCCTGGCTCGAGTTCTGGGACCTGTCTCAGTCACTTCCACATAGGAGTGACTCAGCAAGACCTGTTTGGCCCTCCCTCTACCCTGCCATTGCTGACGTGGAGCTATGCCGTTGGCCCTGTCAGTCATGCCTTCCCCTTCCCCAATCCTACGTTGTCTCTCCCCATACCTAAGTGCCCACCCTCTATATAAACAAGAGAGATCGCTACAATAAAGTTGAATTCCTGCTTCGACAAGACTCCCGACCTGGTGTGTTTCTTTTTGGCCACCAACACTTGCCATCCCACTCAGCCCCAGATAGACTCGGCTGGACCAGGTTCTCTCCTCCTGCCTGGACCTGCCAGCTAGGAGCTGGCACACCTGCTATATTCCCGAGCCAGATTCTTTTTGTCTACATACCTATTATGCTAATATTGTTGAACTGGGTTCTTCTTTTCTAAGTTACTTGCCATGACATGTATCTATACATGTCTTTCTATATTTTATTCTCAGAAAACAGCTTATTTCTAACCCAGAAGCAGTGAAAGAAATTATATCATAGGCAGAATGAGCCAATGTATCTGTCCTTTCCAGTTATTCCTCTGAGGTTGTCTTACTCATTGAATGACTACTTTCGTAGATCACATCCTGGCTTTGCCTATACTACATTCAATGAGGTAACATCTATATTATTCACTTTAAAGCCAGTGGAGGAAAACAGAACCTTATGTAATATTTCCTAAAGCATGTTCTAAGCAATGTTGTGGGACCAACAAAGAGCTTGTAACGTTCACAAACAGGAGATGGAAACTCCATCTTTTATTGGGAAAAAAAAAAAAAAAACCAGCACCTAATACTACAACATAACAAACTAAATGTCAGAATCCTTTATCTACTTATACAAATGGATTATAATCTGTTCTTAATACAGATATTTGTAACTATTTCTGAAAAGTGAAATACCACATGGTTGAGATCCCAGTTTTCATCCCAAAAAGTATTATTTGATATCTGTCCAAATTTTCTCTACCAAACCTTGAAACTCCTAATCAGTTGAGTCCTGATCTGCAATACCATAAACACTAAAAGGGAAGTGAGTAGTTAAAAAAATAGTTCCTGTCCATTCAACTCATTTCCTGTAAGATATTGAAGTAATACAAAATATATTGCAGATAATTAAACCCAAAAGTTCATATGCAGTCTTCATGGTAATAGCTCTCTTTCTTTGTGTGGTCTAGGAAATTATCATAACAATGGTTATTACTTTACTAAATTCTATTTTAATATTGTGAAAAACAAATTAGAACCAGTAAAGGCATACTAAATATCAGGTAGAGGACACCTGTAATCCTAGACATCAAGGGTTGGAAACAGGAGCATCACATATTCAACATTATCCTGAGGGAAATAGTAAGTACAAGGCCAATCTGAGACACATGAGATCTAACCTCCAAAAAAAAAAAAAAAAAAAAATCAACCAGATTGCATGGATGTCATATAATATTATGTGATAACATTTGACATGCCAAATTCTAACAAGAACATATATTTAACATCTACTCAGAAAGTTTCATGAATATATTTTGTAAAATAATGCCCTTTGTTTAGTTTTTGTGTGGCAGCATTAAATTATTTTATCACTTTTCATTTTCCTTTAATTTGTCAGCATTGATTCATTAAGCTATTATTAGTGCTCAGTATAAAATGATGAATTGTGCTTTGTATAAATTCAGTTTGATTTCACGAAAGAAATGACATCTCCTGTGGTGTAAATTATATTTTTCATTTTATTAGTTGGCAACAATTCTGATATTATTTTAATTTCAATTGTCATTTTCCAAAAAAAAAATGCTGGGTTTAGTTGCTTATTTGTTAGTGATCTTACATGTAATAGTTACAGAACTAAAGGAATATCCTTTAAAATTGACAGAAGAAAGGATCCTGTGGGGAAATTTTCTTAAAGGCTGGATTCAGAAAGCTGTCAAATCCTGTTGTACCTATGCACTTCTATTTTATGTTTCCTAAAACTCTCTTGTTGCAAATGTTAGGAAATATGAAGCAAAAGCAATAAAATGCACTATGAAGTTATACAAATCAGACAGACTAGACTGCACTGATTTATCTATAAGTGAACACTAAAATTAAGCTTTTCTGATATCATGCACATTTGGCGATCATCAAATTCTTTGGTTTAAATGTTTACTAACACAATCAAGGGATAAAACAGAATCATGACAACGAGGAAGTAGATAGACAGCAGAACTGTGCTGCTGTTAAAAAGAGTCTACTACCTCACTGTTCAGTGCTGTTCAGTGGTAAAAAGAGTCTACTATCTCACTGTTCAGTGCTGTTCAGTGTTAAAA
>JADRCH010007830.1:0-12852 GCA_019843965.1 Rhynchomys soricoides
ACCAATCTGATGTCCCAACAGAATTATTCCCTTATTTCAATATTGCCGTTCTCTCTGCCCTGCAGCCAGCCATCAGCTTCTCCTCCTCCTTCACCTGCTCCTCCCCCTACCCCTCCTCTCTCTCCTGCTCCTCCTCTCCTCCTCCTGCGAAATAACCTTTTTATTCCTGTGGGGTTTTTTCCCAATGTTTCATTGTTTAGTGTTGGTTTTAATCAATTGTTAGCATTTGTTTCACTCCCTAAATTGTGAGTATGATGTTCATTCAGCATGTATGGACAGGACATAGCAGTCTACCCGGGCACTGGTTTTGTGAGAGGCTCCATGGAGACAGATTATTCTGGAGGGAAAGAGGCATAAGCTCCTTGTTTGGCAGAGGCTGAGTGAATGCCCAAAAGTAGTTCATGAAAAGAGAAATTGGAGGCTGCTCAGCTTTTGCTGGGGACCTAACGGTCAAGGTCATGTGTTTTGAGGTCCAACTGACCAGGTGTCCATGAGAGGAGTTTCTGGTTTAGTTTCAGGTGGGTGGGGAGGGTAGAGAGCAAGGAGGGAGAGGAAGGCAAGGAGCAGTTGAGCAGTTCACACCCCCCACGGAATCAGGAAAGAGAAGAGCATCAGGGCACTTGGCTGACTTTCTTCTGGGATTCTGGCCAGACCTCAGACCAATGGGACAGCACTGTGCATACCCAGGGTGGGCATTCCCTCATCAGTGAATCCTCCTCAGAAACTCCACCACAGGACGGACACAGGTGCACCTCACCAAGCTCTGGAAGTTTCTGAAGTCACTCAGACCAACAGGGAACATTGACGTGAAGCGTACAGAACAATGAGTAGGGTAGGAAAAAGCAAAGGAGGACAGAGCTTTAGGTGGGTGGAGCAGCGACAGGCTTTGCGACTTGATGGAAGTTGGGCTGGAAAGAGTTTCCCTGGGCGGATGGCAGGTGGAAGTGCCTTTCAGCCAGCATCCACAGGCTTCCTGTGGTTTTGGCACAAAGTCATTGTACTGGCATGAAATAGGCATGGAGCTCTTGAGGATCCCTATGTGATCTATGTCGTTTTCTCTCAGATTTACTAACTTATTTTTCAACTGGAATAGCATTGGCCCACTGTAGAAGAATTTTCCCCTAATTAACTGATTGGATAAAGATGACAAGAAGCCAGTCACTGGGAGAAAAGGAGGAGGTGGGCCATCCGGGTCTGAAAAGGAAGAAGGGACAAGGGAGAAAGGACAATTTTTTTTTTTTTTTTACAGCGAGACTGGAGGAGGAGGCAGGATGTAGACCGGGAACTGTTAGACCTGCCACCGGAAGATTTCCAGAATAGACAGTTGATGAGTTAAGGATAATAGTTCCGTGGCCAGCAGTTGTGTCATCTGTTGATTTTAAACTAAGATTGTCTGGGGTTTTCCATTCACAGAGATGTAGGTGGGCCAGAGGGAAAGAAAGTATCTGGGGCAGAATTTGGCCAGGCTTTGTTGTGGGAAAAATTGACAAGGACAGAGCTCCGGGAGAGAGGTTACCTCAGCAGTGCTCAGGCTGGCGAGAGCTCCCCCTCAGTTGGCCGTGGGGATTGAGAAAGCAATCTCGGAGCCCTGGAGAGGCAGAGCTGGAGGTGGTGGGAGAAGCATGCCTAGGAGAAACGTGGGGTCTTGGTCTCGGTTTTACAAACCACCCTAGGAAAAGACCGAGACCACCAATGTCAGTGCATATCTGGTTTAGCGTGGATGTTCTTTTAAAACGACAGGCTACAGCCCCCTGAACTAAGGCTGAAGGGTGGAGAAACTTGGCACTCAGTGTCGGTCCAGATCACCAGGACTAGAGCAGTGATGTGGAGATCACATTCTGCAGTAGATTCCAAAGAGGGCACCGATGTATCATGGTGCAAGAATATAGACCTGTGCTTCAGAGCTAAAGAGTTTGTTTCTCTCCCACAGAGTTGTCTGAGGTGGAGAGGTCAGGTCAGCCGGACAGCTTTCCTATCCCTTCCTACAACTGCCCATTCAGTCTTGCTGACCGCCTCCTTTCTCTCTGTCACATTGAACAGAAGCAGAATCCACTTTACAGATTCTATGCTGCAGTGCCTATTTACAGCCAGCCATCCTAGTTCCCAGCTAGCCATCAAGGCTCAAACTTGACAAACCCTGAGGCCTGCTCATCCTGGAGCTTAATAAGAAGCCAGGAACCATCCCTTTTCTGACTGGCAGATGGTCCTCCCAGTATCTATCTGACATTCAGAGTGACAGGCAGCCATACAAGGTTGGCTTCCTCTTTTCAAGATTAGTTCTTTATGGTGCTGTCATTGACCACTCTGTGGCCTCTGATTTCTTTTCCCAGTCCAGTGCCTACATACTGCACATGTGTACAATCATGCTCAGAGCTGATTCCACAGTTGCCACACACGGGAGGTGAGAGGCTGGATTTGGCAGGCGGCAGAGGTGGCCTGATGTCACCTAGAGTGACATCAGAGTGGGATGGAGATGGAGGGAGATGAGAACACAGGTCTCTGTAGAGCAGGGAGCTGAAGATGTGGGAGTTTAGGATGGACAGTTCTTCAGAGAATAAGGTCGGCAGAAATGGGGGTAAGTGACTGGGAGGCAAGGAGGAGGAGATCTTGCCTGGAGCATTCTCAGGCTCCTGTGCTGGTGCAATGTCTTTCAAAACAGTATTTTCACACAGTAAGGAAATTGATTTGCCAGGCAAATGCAGGGCTTGTGAAATCATCTTATACCATGACCAAATTTAATAGAAGAAAACAAGTCAGGAGACCATGAACTTCATGCTCAGGCTCTGAGAAGAAGGCTCAAAGTGAAGATTTACTTACATGGAGATCATGTGAGAGACTATATACAGGCCATCCGGAGGGCAGAGGAAGAAAAGTCCTGCTTTGACAATTATAGATGAGTGCTCAGAATCCAGACAGGAGAAGCCCATTAGCATGAACTCAGGCAGTGGCCCTAAAGGTTAAGGACATGGGCATGGTTCTCAGGTGGACATCCTGTGTCAGAGATAGGTCTCTGCTTTAGTGTCAGGCTCCTTGTCTGTGACCCTGGACAACCTTCCCATCCTGAGAAAGGATTAAAGTTAAACTCGATGGTATGGGGAGCTCCCTGACACCCTAATTGTCAGGTGTGCACATGACCACTTTGAGGCAATGTGCAATGCACAGCTTGAAGAGAGAAGTTTGGGAGTGTTTGATCCTGGTCTTTTTCAAACAGTTGCTGAGCTTTCTCCCAGGGTTTGGTGAAGTCGAATAGAGAAGCTGAGTGGGAAGTCCCCTCCTTTAGAAAAGGAAAGAGTTAGCAAGACCTGAGGAACAGAGAGGAGAAAGGAAAAAGAAATGGATTCAAGAGGTCATCTTATTGGCCTTGGAATCAATCCTGTCACCCCCCAGCTGCCAGATTCACACAAGTGCCACCACACCAGGCACTCCTTTTTTTTTTTGTAATTGTTACTGTTCCGTGTGGCACATGAGCCCACCAAAGGCAAACATGGCTTAACACTAGGAACAGAGCTAGGAAACTGATGGAGCCTCCCCACGGTGTTGTAGCTTCTGTTCACTGAAAACTGGTAAAGTCATCTTTTCAAGGTCAGCTTTTGGCAGGTACAGGGTGGAGATGAATCGTTCAACACATTACAGTTATCTCTGTTGTACCAGTGGGCTGGAGGCACAATTCCGGGAAAAAGCAAGCTCTGTAGCATCCTCTCTTGCATCCTGATTATTTATATCCTTCAAGGGGTTATTTATATCCTTCTTAAAGTCTTCTATTGTTATAATGAGTTGTGATTTTAGATCAGAATCTTGCTTTTCAGGTGTGTTGGGTTATCCAGGGATTACTGTGGAGGGAGAACTAGGTTCTGATGATGCCAAGTAGTTTTTGTTGCTTATGTTCTTATGCTTGCCTCTTGCCATCTGGTTATCTCTGGTGTTTGCTGGCCTTGCTGTCTTGTGCCCAGAGCATGTCCCTCCTGTGAGCCTGTGAGCCTGTGAGCCCGTGAGCCTGTGAGCCCGTGAGCCTGGGTGTGTCAGCACTCCTTGTGATCACCCTGTTAACTTATGTATATCAACTCTCCTGGGGGACAAGCTTCCCATGGGTAGGATTGGGGTGTGGAGGGTCAGCTCCCGGTTGCAGATGGAAACTGGAAAGATCATGTCTCTGGCTGCACTGAGGTTCCTGTGTCCACTGGGCCGGATAATTTTATTTAAACTTTAATATATACTATACTAAAATTATTTTATACACAATAAATATGGAGCTTTTATGGAGGTAGGCTGCACATGGATTTCTCCAAAGATCTTCATGGTTAGTTTTCTTTCTCTATAGCCCTTCTCTAGTCTACCCTTCTATTGCTCACACCATTTAATTCTTCGTGTTCATGTCCAACTGTACACATGGTATCATCTTTTCCTTTACATGAAAAACCACCCTCCAACCTCCAACAATTCCTTCCTATGTATCTAACCCCACCAAATAGCCCAAATACGCAAAAACCACATTAAAAACTTAAAAGCTAACGTCCTTCAATGAGAGAAAACCTGCTGGTTTAGTCAGTTCACTCAGTCAGAGTCATTGTTTTCAAGAACATCCATTTATCTGAAAGTTTCATCATTTCATTTTCTGAACAGCTGAATGACATTGCATTGTGTAAGTGTTCATCATTTTCATTATTAATCCATCCGTTGATTGACATCTAGGCTGCCTTTAGTTCCTAGCTATTGGGAATAGAGCAGCAGTGGTATGCAAGAGCAAATATCTAGACAGTGAAATATCCAGGCCTTTTGGCACATGCCCCAGAGTGGTAAAAGTAGATGTTTCAGTAGATTTGTTTTCATCTTGTCGAGGAACTTCCACAATGATTTGGTAGCATCTTCCCTGGTTTTTACTATGGATTAGTTGCTTTTCTATTGCTGTGGTAAAACATCACGACTCAGGTAACTTATTAAAGAAAGCCTTTAATCGGGCTTCTGGTTCCATAGGGTTACAGTCTATGATCCAGGGTAAAGGCACAGGGCCGGGAACAGCTGACATCTAACATTTTAGGAGGCAGAGAGCAACATACAGGGAATGGTGTGTGTCTTTTGAAAGCTCAAACCTTGCTCAGTGATACTCTCCCTCTGAAGGGGAGGCTACAGCTTCCCCATCTTTTCCACTCACTGGGGATCACACATCCAAACTTGAGCACATGGAGGCCATTCTGATTTCAACTACATACCATTTTCCCATCCTCACCCGTGTCTGCTGTCATATTTATTAAGGCCATTTTGATCAAGATAAGAAATCTGAAAATAATTTTGATTTGTATTACCCTGATAACAGAGAAAACATTTAAAAAGCATTTCTTAGCCCCTGTTTCTTATTTTGAAAACTCTCAAGTTAGTCCCATATCCCATTTTTCAATTTATAATTTTTCCCTGCTGTCTAGTTGTTTATGAGTACTTTGTCCAGTCTATATGACAACTTTTTGTCATATGTGTGGCTGGTAAGTATTTTTTCCATTATAGATGCTGACTATTCACTGAAAAGATATATTCTTTGTTGTACAGACACTTTTAATTTTACAGGTTCATGTGAATCCCCATTCAGAATGCCCTTTAGTCGCTTCTAACTTTTAGTGTATTTGATAATTTATCCACCAACATATTCAGCATGCATTCTCTTCTATGTTAAGGTTCTTGATTCAATTAGGATTGTTTTGTTCAGGATAATTCATTCTTCAGTTTCATTCTTCCACATGTACAGATCCAGTCGGATCAGCACCATTTCTTAAAAATTCTGCATTTTCTCAAATGGTTGTTTGTTGACCTCTTTGTGGAACAATCATGTATGAGGAGATATGGACTTAGGTCTGATTCCTCAAATCTATTTCATCGTCCTATGACTCTGTTTTGGGGTGCTACCATGTGGTTGTTATTACTTTAGCTCTGTGTTCTAATTTTAAATCATGAGTGAGGTGATCTCCGGCAGTTATTTGATTGGTAAGGGTTGTTTTCGCTGTCTTGCTGATTTTGTGTTTTCTTATGAAATTTAAGATTACTTTTTCAGTTTCTGTGAAGGATTGCCCTGGAATTTTGGTAAGGATTGCATTGAATGTTTAGATGGGTTTAGATAGAATGGACATTTCCGCAGTATGATTTATGTTCACAGATTGGTGGAGATGTCTCCCTTGGGGTTAAATTCCCCACGATCTGTTTTCTGTGTAGGGCTCCCTTGTAGTTTTCGGTGATTGTCTCCATTTGCTGTGAAGAGAGGCTTCCTTCGTGAGGTGTTGTGGTTCCCACAACCTGTGGGCATCAGGATAACACACTTTTAGAATATGGTGAGGAATTATGTGAGTCTAGCAGTTGCAGTAGCAGGTTATTTCCTAAGGATCATCAGCAAAGTAGACTAGGAAGCTCGTGAGGTTTCCAGTACCAAGACTGATTTCCCTCCCGTTGAATGGGCCTTCCATTCAATTAGACAGCTGTTGGTTGCCTCTAACATGTGAGTGCCACTGATTGCATCTTGATGCATACTTTACCATGCTGGTGGTGGTTGTGGTTCATGATCGTTGCTGCTGAGTGGGAAGCTTAGATGGTTCCCTCCCTTTACAGCTTGCATAGTACTTTCTATAACAATGGAAGCCAGGTCACAGAACAGAGTTTCCAAGTGTTTGATGGCATAAGAAAGTTGTATCTATAGCAATTAGGACCTTACCATCAGTTTGCGGAGAGTAACAAAAAGCCTTAGCAATAGACTGTGATGTTTTGAGGGGGTCCATGGGGCCACTTTGGTGAATAATTTAATAAGATTCCTGGAACGACAGATTTTATTTGGTGGCATAAGGTGTCTAATTGGAGCATTGTCTCCTCATTAGATGGTGTCTCCATCTAAATTTGTTTCATATATGTATTTTAGGAAGCTTCTGTGGTAGTACGTTTCAAGATGGTTTCTCTCTCTCCTTCATTTTTTAAAGATTTATTTATGTATATGAGTCCAAGAAGAGGACATCAATTCCATTACAGATGGTTGTGAGCCACCTTGTACTTCCTGGGGATTGAACTCAGTTCCTCTGGAAGAGCAGTCGGTGCTGTTAACTGCTGAGCCATCTCTCCAGCCCCACAGATGTTTTCTCAAATTTCCTTTACTATTAATTGTTTCTTCCTGTATTTCTTACTTTACTCTTCTCTCCCACAACCTTAGAGCAAATGGATGAGAAAAGAGTATTCAAGGCAAATCCAATTAAGAAACAAGCAAACAGAGCTATTTTGATATCTAACAAAATTAACCTCAAACCAAAGCTAATCGGAAGATAAAACAGATACCACACTTATTAATGAAAAACACAGACAACAGGATGTAAAATCTAAATATACATGTTCCCAACTAGAAGAATCTGCCCAAAAGGAATATGATCAGATTTAAAACCACAGACACTGTGTGATTTTAATACCCAACTCTTATCCATAGACAGTTCATCTGGGAAAACTGAACCAAACTGTGGAGTTAAATAGCATCATAAACAACGTGGTTATATCTGTATATATGGATATCTATATATCTATATCTAGATTACACCCAAACTCCATAGAATGTAAATTCTTCTAAGAAGTCCATTAATCAGTTTTCAAAAAACACCACAATTCGGACACAAAAAAAGCCTTAAAAAAATAGGTAAGTTAAAATCACATCCTACATTCTGTATAATGTGGATTAATGCTGTGTATTAAAGCATCAACAATAACTGTATAAATGACAGAAAGCTCACAAATTTATAGAAGTCAAACACTATACTACTAAAGATTGAACGAGAGAAGGAATCAAGACAATAATTTTAAATGCTTTGAATTGAATGAATATAATATGCATCATACCAAAAATCTATGTCAGAAAGAGAAGACAGTCATAAAAGAGAAGTTTTTAACTCCATGTGTCCACAAAAAAAAACAACCCACAGAAATATCAAATTAATCACTTCACAATGCACCAGAAGGCCTTAGAAAAACAATCAATAACAAAAATCAACATGCGTAGATCATTTCAATTATATTAATATTGAAATAATCTAGAAAGGAGAATAATACAGAGAATCAATGAAACCAATAAAGAGTATTTTGAAAAGACTAACAGACTTTTAGCCAAACTAACGAGAGATCATTGAAATTAATGAACAATAGTTATTATAAAAGATAGAGGAAGACCAATTTTTAAAAATTCCATTCATTTTCCAGATTAGATTTTGTATAGCTAAGTATCTAAAAATTACAAATACAGTTCCTTTTTTGTTTCCATGGGAGGAGAGGTTCACACATACTCTAGTTCACCTTTCCTTCACCCATGAGATAAAAAGGTGAACCAGTTTTCAAAACCACCCTTCTGCCACTAGAACTGCCTTAGGCTTCTTGTTGAATCCCTGTAGGGATAATTTAGTGATTTGGATCCACAGCCTGTGCACAGTCTGGAAAGGAGCAAAGTTGCTAAGAAGCACTATACTTCGAAAACACAGGCCAGGAGCATGGCCTATGTGCATAGTGCTCCTGTATGTGTTTGTATGGGTGGCATGCTGGGGACATTTCGGCAGAACAGGACTCTCTATCAGCAGAGCCACCACTTGGCTCTAAAAAGCCTTTGGGCACAGGGAATCAGTAAAGAGTGTAATGAGTCACATTATGAAAGGACCACAGAGTTTCTTGAAATGACATCTTTCTAGAGACCTGTTTGCTGATCATTAAATATTTCATTGAGGGAGAATGCAAAAGAATCTGTGTTTCAGTCCACTGGCTTTTGACTGGAAATCATTACATAACAAAGAAATCATAAATTACACTGATCTAGTTCTGATATTGAAAGTTTACATTTGTTGTGGCAGAGCTAAATATATAAAGTCAGGCACTTTCCAGGCATTCAGAAACTGAAAATTAGATCTCCAGAACTTGTAGCTGCTGTGGTACCCGCACAGTGCATTTCAGTGAACACAGCAGTCTCTTGGTTTGTTGATCTTAACAGTAGGAATTCTCATTTCAAAGCTCTGAGGGTGGGACTAGAATGCCTTCATTTTCTCAGGTGGTGTTGGTTTCTGAGCCACATTTAAGTGGTGTGAGTAGAGAGACTCTTTTCACAGGTCCAAAAGGGAACTTCTTGGGAGACAAAGTTGGAACATTGTTTCCTTGGGCAGAGAACAGCACTGAGCATTTGGAATCACTCTCTCTAATGAACTGAATGCTTTAGGCCTAATAGCTAACCAGATAACCTGCAGGCTTACTTCCCAGGAAGTTTATTTTCCTTACTGTAAGGGGCTCATGATCTCCTCCAAACCTTATTTTCTTGTTATTACTTCATCTTATTGTGTTCAATGTATTTGTTCACAGAGCTAAAGAGCCTTTGGGTCTGATGTGGAGCCAGTTTCTTTGATTATAGCACTTAATTGTGCCATTATTGACATTTGTGATCTGGATGACTCTTTTAGTGGAGGCTCTCCTTTGGATTGCAGAATCCATGACCTCACAGACCGCTGTAGAATTGTCATTTCCACCAACCATGCACCGAATTAATGGAAACCAAACCATTGTCAAACCCCAGTTTCAAAGGAGTCAGGAATACCAGATGAGCTTTCTACCTTTGGCAAGGATGGAGGGCAGATGAGAGGCATGTCAACTGGATTTTGTTAAGAAAAATCTTGTGAATCTACTCCAAATCTATCCCCCAAATCTCACTTAGCAATATTTCTAGTAGCTGCTTAGTCTGGAGAACCCAGTTTTGGGTAAATTCACTAAAAACCAACAAAGCTGGTTTGAATTTTTTTCTTTTATCTTTTGTTTCTTTTGTTTTAGTTTGTTTAGTCTTACTTACTTTATTTATTCAGAGAGGAAGGAAATGAAGTTGGCTGAGTAGAAGGTGGGAGAGGACCTGGGAGGAGTTGGAGAAGGGGAAAGAATATTATCCAAATATAGTGCATTAAAAAAAGGAAAAAGAAGTTAATTTTAAAAACTATAGTAAGATCAAAAAAGGCAAACAAAAAGACCTAAGATAGACCTTTTAAAAAAATAATTTGTTGTATTTATTCTTTTACTTCCTTGTTTATGTATGACCGTCATGGGGCATGTGTGGAGGTGAGAGGGCAGCTTGCAGAACTTGGCTCTCTTCTACCATGTGGGATAACTGGGTTTGAACTCAGACCTGGTAGCAAAAAGTACCAACGTGGTCCTGTTGATTTGTAAGACCACTTCAGAACTGTTATTCAGTGAAGAGTGGAATAACCCGATCCTCCAGGATACACACAAAAGAGGGATTGTAACGTTTATGCTCTGAATCTTTATCACCCTCCTTGACAGGGTGGGCCATTGGAATCGCTCAAGGGCATGTTTAGGATATGGTAATTTATCTTTCTTTCTAGGGTGCCTGTATTTCAAGAAGATATTCTTTCAGTTCTAGGCTCTAGGGTCACCTCCTACTCCATTGTGAAGGGCCCTGCTTTTTCCATGACACGTGAAACCTGCGCGCTGGGCTTAAGTTAGGCCATTTCTTTTTCATTGACTGAGAGACTCCTCAGGGATACTTGGTCTTGGTGTGATTGTTGTAGCTTGGGATAAAATCAACAATCAGAGGGATTGGTGAGTTTGGCAACTCTATTTAAGATGAGACTTGGAAGCTTTTGTGTTCCTAAAGAAAAGGCAAGGGAAAGGAAACTTAGAAGAGACAACACTATGTTCCTTAATTGGGTAGGAGAAACAGCTTCATTCCCCCGTAAGTATGCAAGCTCTCGTGTGATCCTTTTAGACATAGCTACTAGAAGAAAGGATGCTTTAAAACTTCTAAGTCAACACTCATGAGGGGCTGTTTATGTTTGTCTTTTAAAGAGGGATCTGAGTTCTTTCACAGGCTTAGAGAAGAAGATCGTACTTCTTGGCCATCTGGTGGGTGGGAGCCCTCAGTCTGTTGTAACTGGTTTTATTGGGGGCATATGAACCCAGCTGTTTATTATCAGCAACTGAAAAGCCAAGGTGGTGATGAAGGCTACTTATCCCTGTGGCAGTTTGTACAGTGCCATCAGATACTATGAAAAATAATACTCAGGAAACAAGCTTCTAGGTCAGATATACCTCAATCATTCTCCTCGTCCTCCTCGTCCTCCTCCCCCTCCTCCATCTCTTCCTCCTCCTCCTCTTTCTTCAGATTTATTTATTTATGGAAGGAGCAACACTGTCAACTACCTTCCCTCCCCCCCCCACCACAAACCCCCCCACGCCTCTGGTGCTCACGGAGACTGAATCACCAACCAAAGAATACACATGGAGGGACCCATGGTACTGGCCACATATGTGGCAGAGGAGGGCCTTGTTGGCCATCAGGGGGAGGAGAGGCCCTTGGACCTGAGGGTGCTATGCCCCAGTATAGGAGAATGCCAGGGAGGGTTGTTGGGAGTAGGTGGGTGGGTGGGTGGGGGAATACCCCCATAGAGGCAGGGGGAGGGGGATGGGATAAGAAGATTTCAAAAGGCAGACCTGGAAAGGGGAAACATTTGAAATGTAAATAAAGTATCAAAAAATAAATAAAAAAAAGAAAAGAAAAAATTTTATATTAGATATACAGCTTTCTGCCTGCACACATGCCTGAAGTCCAGAAGAGGGCACCAGATTTCATTACAGAGGGTTGAGAGCCACCATGTAGTTGCTGCAGCTTGAACTCATGACCTCTGGTAGTGCAGACAGTTCTCTTTACCCCTGAGCCATCTCTTCAGCCCCCACCTCAATTCATCTAAAGTCCTATGTCCTACGCATGTTGTGTCTTTATCAATAGGATATTCTATTTGGGTTCTTGGAGACAACAATAAAAGTGGAACCATTGTTCCACTGTTTGTAAATTGATTATTATTTTTATTGTTTCAGATTTCATACATGCCTACAATGAAATGGAACCATTTCCATCCTCCGTTCCTTCCTCCATCTCCCTTCAGTAGGTCCCTCTCTGAACTCTTTATTAATTTCTTTACTTATTTATCTTTCATTAATTTGCTACCTCCTCTTTTTCCTCCTCCTCTGCCTTTTGATAATCCATTAAGCTCAGTTCTGTACCGAGCATGGACATGTGTGCAGAATCATCAGTTGTAACACAGGAATCCCATGAGTGACCCTTCCTCAGAGAAGAAAGTTCTCCCTCCTCCAGTAGCTATCAACTGTCAGTAGCTCCTTGGAAAGATATGGGGCCCAGTGATTACACCCCCACCTTTCATTGGTGCAGGAATATTTTTTTTGGACATTTTCTTTATTTACATTTCAAGTACTATCCCCTTTCCCGGTTTCACCCCCCAGAAACCTCCTATCCCAACCCCCTTCCCCTGCTTCTATGAGGGTGTTCCCCTACCCACTTTCTCACTCCAGCCTCCCCACCCTTGAATTCCCCTACACGGGGGCATCCATCGAGTCTTCCCAGGACCAAGGGCCTCACCTCTCACTGATGCCTGACAAGGCCATCCTCTGCTACATGTGTGGCTGGAGCCATGGGTCCCTCCATGTGTACTCCTTGGTTGGTGACTTAGTCCCTGGGAGCTCTGGGGGATCTGGTTGGTTGATATTGTTGTTCTTCCTATGGGGTTGCAAACCCCTTCAGCTCCTTCAGTCCTTTCTCTAACTCCTCCATTGGGGACCTTATGCTCAGTCCAATAATTGCCTCTGAACATCTGCCTCTGTATTTTCAGGCTCTGACAGAGTCTCTCAGGAGCCAGCTATATCAGGCTCCTTTCAGCCACTTCTTGGCATCCACAATAGTGTCTGGGTTTGGTGACTGTGTGCTGGATGAATCCCCAGGTGGGGCAGTCTTTGGATGGCCTTTCCTTCAGTCTCTGTGTTTGCTCTCGTGAGAATTTTGTTCTGCTTTCTAAGAAG